>PVKA01001263.1:0-35644 GCA_004027165.1 Ctenomys sociabilis
TGTGTGTATAGACAGTACAGTTGGGATAGATAACTCTGTGCTTCTACATAATTCTATGAGAGGCAAGATCTGCACTAATGGTGGTTGGACAGGATATTATGTCGGCTTTTAGTGCTATGGTCATCCACTAGGTAAATAATTATTCAATCTTTGATATAATTCAGCTGTATAAAAACCTGTAAATATAATATCATGTATGTACCTTGTACAATACCAAAACATTATGAAAACAGTTTGCAATGTATTATTTCATCGACTCTGTATGGTTATGGTGTTTTGAAACTGTCTGATTGACATTTGTATTTCAATAAAATAAAAATAAATGGAAAAAAAAGCTGTATATATGTGTTGAACTTTATGTCTATCATTTGTTTTTTTTTTCTGTGCTTTTAGGGATTAAACCTTTATCAACCCTACATGGGCCTTCTCTACTAGTATGTGAATATTTAGTTCATTCATTTTCATAACATTAATTCACTATATGAATATAATATAGTTTACTCATTCTTCATGTGAACGAATATTCAGATTATTTAATATTTTGTTGTTATAGGAACATTTTGTTATTATTTTGCTTTGAATACTCTTATATTTCTGTATTTATATAGTATCTTTCTCCATTTATAATTTTAGTAATTTTCAAACTGATACAAACAGATTAAATAGCTAAATTAGCTCTCATTTCCCTGCCATTTATTAACACATAGCATACAGCAGGCAATATTAGTGAATGGCATAATGAATTATATATACCAAGGGACAAAAATACCTAGAAATTGAAATGCTGAGTTGTATTGTAGACATATCTTTAATACATAGTAAATTTATACCTCCAACAAAACTAGGTAAGAGCTATCACTGATCCCAAATTCTCATCAATGTTTCAATGTTCTTTATTATTCTCATGTTTAAAACTTTCATGGATAAGAACTGTATTGAGAATAAATCTGGATAGATCTGGTTTCTAGCAAGATTAAATATTTCTTCAAATGCTCTTTGGCTTTTCTCTCTTTTTCTTTTTCTTTTTAGTACCAGGTATTGAACTCAGAACCTTTCACTTACTAGGCAGGTGCTTATGCTCCTGAGATATCTCCTTGGCTATTCTTTTTCCAACTAATTGTTCATATCTATTATATTTTTTATAGTTCTCTTTCACTAACTGATTCACAGATTTGTATAACTGAGAAAATATGACAAGCCACTTGAAGTTGTGGAGTTTTTTATTTTTTTATTTTTATTTATTTATTTATTTATTTTTTTAAATTTTATTTTATTTTATTTTCTGGCCAAACCGGGGATTGAACTGAGGCCCTTGAGCTTGCCAGGGAAGCACTTATTCCACTGAGCCATCTCCCCGGTCTTTTTATTTTTTTGAGAGAAGGCATCACTTTGTAGTTCAGGCTAGGCTTGAACTAACTGTGTAGACCAGGCTGGTCTCAAACTAATGGCAATCCTCTAGCTTTAGCCTCTCCAAATGTTGAGATTAAAGAGATGTGCCACCAAACCCAATTTATAAACTGTGGTTTCTTAAAGTTACTTTAATATCTTTTCATGAAGTTTTTATTTTTAAAAATCAATGTAATATAAGGTAATTTTACTATGGTCAAAATGATCAATTTCTCCTTTAAGGCTTGTACTTTCTTTTTTAAAAATTAATTTTATTGAGAAACAAATAGAAATGAGACAATTTCAAAACCAATTAATAGGACAGTTTCAATAATTAATACATTGCATAATGTCTTCTTAGTGGTTATTCATAGTATAAGGTACAGAAATGATATTCTATCCATAAGCACTATTAGAACAAATCTTTCTATTGATTGAATTATGAGAAAATAGCTGTATATTTATCCTAATTGTCTTGTATGTACCAAACCCAGGCACCACATGCCATGCTAACTCCACCTCTCGATGCACCACTGAGAAGGCATGGTGGCCCACTCCTGTATTCCCAGAGCTGGTGAGGCTGAAAACAGGAGAATCACTAAAAGTCCAAGCTGCATAGTGAGAGCCTATACTAAATATATTTTATTAAAAAAAGTAAAAAGAAAGAAAATAATAGTTTTTACTACTTAAACTCATATTAAAGTTACTATTCTAGTATTGCTGTTTACCTGGTATATCTTTTACTTAGCATTACATGGTTGTATCTTTGTCCATCCTTTTATTCTATGTCTCACATTTTATGTGTTCCTTCTTCAGGTTTCACATAGATATTCTTAAATCTACTTTGATAATATCTCATAAACTGACTGGAATGATTAATGTGATAGATATGAATTATTTTTCCATCTTATTTTGCTATTTTTAAGCTCTTTTGTCCTTTCTCAGACTTCTTTTGGATTGACTATATTTTGGTTATTTCTTCTTCTACTCACTACTTTTACTCCATTTATTTAAGATACATTTAAAATTTTAACATACCTATCTTTTCAAAACTAAAACTATATTAAGTCTACCTTCATAGGAAATTCAAGGATCTTAAGAAACTTAGCTCCGAACAGTCCACTCTCATCCAGTATTTCTTTTTCTTTTTCTCTTTTTTTTTTTTCTTTTTGTGGAACCAGGGATTGAACTCAGGCCCTTGCGCTTGCCAGGGAAGCACTTATTCTACTGAGCCATCTCCCCAGCTCCTATTTTTATTTTTATTTATTTATTTTTTGGCAGAACTCATCAAGTATTTCAACACTGTTACATATTCCTTTCTTCAAATTTGCATGCAGGATCATTATTGGTATTATTTTTGCTACTTTGTGCAACCACTTTCTGATGAATGTATATGATTTTCTGATCTACCTTAAGTTATTGCATTGCACAAATTTCTTCTGGAATATTTTCCATCTTCCCTAGTTCATTTGTTAAGTTTCCTAAAATGAGGAATTCGAGATGATAAATTTTCTGAGTTGTTTTTCTTTGTTTGTTGGTTGGTTGGCTTATTTTGTATTTTAAAATTTAGTTTATTATTTTATAATATAGTTTACACAGGTGTATAATGCCACTTTGATGGTTATTTTCTCAGTATTCTTTTTTTCTTTTTTTGGTACTGAGGATCGAACTTGCGCCCTAGAACATGCCAGGCAGGCACTATGCTACTGAGATATATCCCTGGCCCTCATATTTTTAAACTTGGCTTCTTGCTTCCATTCTTGCTGTTAAGATGTTTACTGACATAATATGTGTGTGTGTGTGTATATATATATATATATATATATATATATATATAAATATATAATAAAGAATTCCACCAGAAAGATATGTCTGTCTGTCTGTCTATCTATCTATCTATCTGTCTGTCTGTCTGTCTGTCTGTCCGTCCGTCCGTCCGTCCATCTATCTATCTATCTACCTACCTACCTACCTACCTACCTACCTACTCTTTTCTGGGTGAATAGTACTCAAAGGTATTTCACTGGGTATTATCCAACCCCTCTATGTCTGAGAAGTCAAGGCCATTTCTCTCTTTCCTGAGCACTGAATTCCAAAGATTAACTCTAGGTATCATTTTAACTTTCTCTTTGGCCTCTGTGTATTCCTCAACTTTATTATCATCTGAGCTATACAACTAAAAGGATATTCGTTAATAGTTGAATGTACAAGGCAAAAACATATACAAAAATTTGGAAAGTGAACTTCCAAGAGGAAAGATCTTTCAATATTCCCAAATAGCTCTGTCTTTATTACTCTTCTCTCATTGCTGAGTCAAAATACGCAACACCCAGAAATTTAGGGAAGAAGGATTTATTTAGCTTACAGTTTATGGAGCTAAATAATTGACTGGCTCCAAGGAAGGCTAGCTTTGCAGAAGAGAGGTCATGGAAGGGAGCAGGTAGCCAAAGCTGCAAGGAAGGCACTTTAGTAGGGTCTTTCTGTCCCATAAATCTTATCCTGGCTCTTAGCCACTCATCCTAGTGGCCTTGAGCTTAGTATTGTATGATGAGTCAACTCCAGCATCATATATTATAGATCCACTACCTCTGAAAAAGACCCCCATCTATGAGTGGCTTTGGGGGATGGGGTTGGAGGGAGAGACCTCTAGACACAAGCCACAAGTTCATTATTACCCTTCAATTTACTGACTTTCCCATTCACAAAACACCTTTTAGGACACTAGGATTGTCAGGAACTCCTGGAAAGTGTTAGTGTAGTTAATGCTATAGAAATTTATGGAGAAAGAGGTATGAAGCAATGATCTTGACATTTTCAGATGAGGTAAGCAGGAAAGGGCTTGTTAAGTGGGAATTATGGTTTCAATGTGGCTTATCTCCTGTGGAGCTGCAGTTTTATCTTCACTGTGTGGTTTTAAGAGCGCAGAAATAATCTAAATGATGCATAGAGGTGGAGACTTTAAGGTGATGAGTGGATTAGATACTGTTATGGGAGTGGAAAGTCATGATTGAATCCTAGTAGTTTTATAAAAAGACAAAGATTAGAGACAGACCATAAGGGTTCACTCCTTGTCTCTTGCCATGTGACACCTTGCACTGCTTCAGGACTGTGCAAGCAGATGTGGGCTCCTAACCTTAGATCACATCTGTGAGCTAAAATGAATCTCTTTATAAAGCATGAAGCTCCTGGTATTTTTATCATAAGAGTAAAAAGACTGATACAATAAAACTTGAGGACTAGGAAGAATAATTATTTTAGTTGAAAATAGTAACATTGTTCAAGTATGAAAAGAAATAGTTTTGTCAAGGAATGAGTGGCAGAATAACCTTTTTGTAATAGAAAGTTTCTGCAGGTGAATAGTATAAGCAAAAGACATTTAAAGTTGAATAGATGTTTTCCAGGTAAGCAGGGTAAGGAAGGTACTAATCAGACTATCCCAGATCTAATAGGATGAAATTAAGACACAGAAATACAAAAGTGCACAATGCCTTCTTAGACCTAGAATTTTTTTTTTTTTTTTTTTTTTTTTTCGGGCACTGGGGATTGAACTCAAGACCCTGCACTTGCCAGGCAAGCACTTACTCTACTGAGCTATCTCCCCAGCCCAACCTAGAATTTGTTGAGGAGGGTTGTATGTATGACTGGAAGAAAGCAAAGATACCCATAGAAAATTTAGGCATAGATGTAAATCTGGAGACCTAGATATGTCTTGCTAATAAGCTTGGAGCCTGATTTTTGGAATTTAGTCAGTAACTCTAATATAATCCATATGAAGCATTTTTCTTTTTTTTAAAAAAAAATTAATCATTTATTTATTTATTTGGCACAGGGTCTTGCTATGCAGCTCAGACTCACAGAGTGATCCTCCTATCTCAGGCTCCCCAGCACTGGGATTATAGGTGTGTGCCACCATGCCCAGTTTCCATGGCTGGCACAGTACACCTAGGTTCCAGGGCCTGTATAGCATGTGGTACCAGGTCTTAAACTCAGGTCCTTTTGCTTGCCAGGCAGGCTCTTAGACTGTGGAGCTATCTTCCCCAACCCCAATATGAAACATTTCTAGGAAAAAATAAAAGCAGATTTTCCTTAGAGTCATTTATAAGCCATTACACATAAGTAGTGTTATGGAAATGCTTCCTCCTTGGGTGTATCTCATCTGGAAAAACATATGCCATCACCTGAGTATGGCAGCTACCAAAAGATCTGAAACCAGAGTTTACAATCATGCATGTTTTGTGTACCAATACTGGTAAATGAATGGCAAGGCTCGAAGTTGACAGAAAATTAGAAAACTGTTGTAATAATCTTATTGAGAGATAAATGTATGAGCTAAATCAGGAATACTGAGGATAAGAAGACAAAGTTAAGATGTTCAGGGCTGAAGAGATAGCTCAGTGGACTAAGTGCTGTTTTGGAAAGCTCAGGGACCAGGTTTAAATCCCTGGTCCTGCATGCCATGCTGTCCCTGCCCCTGGGCCATGCTGAGCCAGTGAACAAGTCAGAGCATGGTGGCACACGCTGGTAATCCCAGTGCTGGGGAGGCTGAAAACAGGAGGATCACTATGAGTCTGAGCTGCACAGTGAGACCCTGCACCAAATCCATAAATGAAGAAAAAAAAAAAAGATGTCCAGAGACAGAATTGGCAAAATATTGCAATCTAGCTATGAAGAATGAAGCAAAATATACATTCACATTTCTGGATTCCTCATTTGGGCAAATGGAATAATATCTATTAGTATGACACATTCATCAATATAGAAGAAAGATTAGTTTGAAGAATAGGGTAAGGAAGTTGTTTGCAGTGTGTTTGAGAAAATAAGGAGATGCTAGGTTAAAATAACTATAGGCAACACCTGAAGCACCAAAGAGAGACTCATCCTGGTTTTCTGACATATAAGTGGTATAGTAATATACAAGAAAACCTAGATGTAATGTGGTCAAGTTCCCATGCTGATGAACAGCAAAACTGAACAACTTGCAAGAGAAAATGGTAACAGCAACAGAAAAAAACAAATGGCTCTCTGAAAAGTGGGAAAAACTGGAAAGAAAGCTGTATCTAAAAGACAAAATAGAAAAATTTTAAGATGAACAGAACCAAGTGCTCAAAGAAAACAAGTTAATATAAGGAGTTAATCAAGAGCACTTTTGGATAGCTCAGCAGACTAAAGTGCCTACTTAGCCAGAACTCAGTGGCTGGGGTTCGATCCCAGGTGTCCCTAATGGCCCCACCCCTGGTGCACTCTGAGATGGGGATTGAGACTGGGTGTGGCAGAATGTGCCTGTAATCCCAGAGTTTGGGAGTTGAAAACAGAAGGATCACTACCATTCCAGTCTATATAGTGAGACCCTGTAGACCCTGTATCCCCTGTACTAAATGCAAGAAAAGAAAAAAATAAAGTACTCTTAGAAAGAATATAGAGCAAGCTTTAGTTCAGCTACAAAGCTGTACAATTTATTAGAGAAAAAAAATCAGACAAGCTTAAAATATAATATGTGAGGAGCCCCAAATAGAAATAATGAGCAAAATAAAAGATAATAGGCAGTAGGGGGATATTTTTCAAGGGGAAGAGAAGCAAGAAATGTAGAAAGGGGAGAATGAATTGGGATTTAAAAAAAATTGAGTTTTTGCAATTAGGAAGTGGATTAAGATGGAAGGGGGGATGAGAGTGAGGTGGGGGACAGAAACAGAATTATTTTCTTTGCATAGTGCCAACTCTTCTTCAAGATGAGTGTATTCATTATTTACTGCAAACATGTACTAGTAAAAATAAAATTAAAAAATAAGGACTGGCCAAATAGCTCAGCAGCTGGGGTTTGATCCCTGGTTCTGCCATGCCGCCCCCCACCCCCTGTTACTGAGACAGCAATTGAGACTGGGCATGGTGGCACACCTGTAATTCCAGCTCTTGGGAGGCTGTAAACAGGCTGATCACTATGAGTCTGATTTAGTAATGAGACTCTGAACACCCTAAAGACCTTTCCCTAAAATATAAATAAATAAACAAACAAACAAATATATAATATATAAAATATAAAATATTGGTAACAAAAGAGCTAATCAATATCGAATTTTTTCATTTTCAGTTATCCTGGTAAAGAATAGGAGAAGCCATGGCCATATTGACCAACCACTCCAGTTTAATTTACTTTGCTTAAGTTATATTTCACATTTAAGATACTGTACAAAATTTTCTTTTCAAAATCAGACAGGGTAAAGATTTAGAATATCTAACAAACTGGGAGGTCCCATTATCTACTATATTCAATATGAATTGATCACCCTCTACCAGATCCATCTCCTTAGATCCTGCATTCTCTATTTTAATGAAAGGCTTTGCAGCCCCTCAGATCTAAGCTCATCCTTGACCTCAGCCAATCTCTCTCCCTTACTCCTCCCTAAACATTTGATCCTATTTGCTCTGTGTCCTTAGCAGCACACTTGCAGGGACTCCTACCCCTCCACAGTGAACTGCACTGCTCTCCTTTTCACATCACACTCATCTTCTAACAATGTCCACATGTCACTTCCTCCTGAAAAACCTGCCTTTGATCCCTTCCCCTCCAATTTTCAAAGCAGAGCATGTGGGCCGTACCTCTTTTAAGCACTTAAATTTTTATTGTAATTGTCTATTCCTTCTTCTCTCACTTTGCCTATATAGTGAATTCTTTTGACAGTAAACTTATAACTCTTAAACATTCCAGTACCTAACAGAGAATTGTTTTTTGAATCAGTGAATAATTATAAAAGCACATATGAAAAGCAAAGGTATCATCTAATAGTAAGAATCTGCTGTTGCTCAAAATGGTAGGTGATTCACAATGGAATACAACAGAACAAAATTCATTCAATGAGAATCACCATGGATTAAATCAATCTTTCTATTGGCTTAGGCCCACTATAACACTGCATAGAATTATAATCAAATTCTATTTCAGAATGCTAGATCCACATCTTCAACTGGATAGTGGTTATAAACTGCCAAGTTAAAAGTATCACTTTTAACAATAATAACAGTAACAGCCCAAGTTCCTGAATAAGAAACAGGGACATAAGAAAATATTCCTTTACCTCAGGACCTCTGGGCAAGTGTCCTGCACATAATGATTTTGCAGCTCAAAAGCAGTTTTAGGATATTTATGTTTAAGAAACAAAATTCAGTCTCAGACTCTTAGTCCAAAAGGTCCATTATTTTATTATGAAGAAGACCATTCACACACACACACACACACACACACACACACACACACACACACACACACACTTTTGAAAAGAAAATAGCAGCTATGGTGTTCATGTAATACAACATCTGCCCTCTAGCAATGAAAGCTCAAATCTTCTCATGCTCAGCATGTGACCCCACTCCTACAAACCCTCCTCTGAGTGATGTTTAAGCTAATTTGTTCCATGTGAATTTCTAGCAAGTTGTTTCCTAAGTAATTGGTACAAATACTTCTTTATATTAATACACTTTCCTGTGATCTAATGTCTCTTTGGACACTCAATACTTCTTTATTATCAGCAAGAGCATTAGCATTCCTTAACTTCTCTTAATAGTTCCTTATCTGTGAAAAGAGGAGAGTGTTTCCTGAATTCCAGGATTGCTGTAGTGATTACAGCTAATTATTTATGAACATAAAGGAATTATCACTGGACTTAGCACCACAGTGTGCTAATCCCAGAAGTCTCTGCTTTCTAGTTTCTATATTTTTCTTTTTCCATTTTAATATTCTTCGCAAAGAGATTTATAATTTAATTTTGCTCATTTTATCAAAGTATCAATACATGGAAGTATGTATCATTTATATGTTTATTATATATGATGGGGTGAATGGCAGAACTCCCTCAAAAATGTTTCTCTGTATATTTTTGTGTTTCCAGGTATAGATTTAATAGAGTTAACAAAATTTGGATGATTAATTTCACAACTAAAAAAAGGAACTGTCTGTTCTTTTCAAGCTAAAAATAGGCTATAAAGAAATTATTCTTACAAGGCTATATTTAGTTGAATTCAGAACTAGCAAAGATAAATGGAGATATTTTATTATATATTCTCTACTTTTCAGTTACTTTTAAATTATTTTCTTTTAGAAATTATTCTTGGGATTTCTTTACTCTCAAAATAGGTAATGTATAAAGTATGATTCTGTATCTTCAGCTTTTTTTCTGTATTTTTTAGGGAAGGGTCTACAGGGTGTTCAGGGTCTCACTACTAGATAGGACTCATAGTGATCCATTTGTTTACAGCCTTCCAAGAGCTGGCATTACAGATGCATGCCACCATGCCCAGTCTCAATTGCCATCTCAGCATGCCCTGGGGGTGGGGCCAGTACCGCAGACCCAGGGCTTGAACCCTAGCTCCTGTGCCTGCTTGCAGGCGCTTTAATCCACTGAGCTGTTTGGCCAGCCTTTGCATCTTCAGTTTGAAAATCTAAAACGAATTCTAGCTTGATTTACTTTTATTATACTTCACACATATAAGTACAAAATATTTTTTTTAAATTATCATATTAGATGCTATGCATGCTGTGGGTCCAAGGCTAGGTGCATACCTGCTATCCCACACTCTTAAGAGGCTGAGGCAGGAGAATTACAGGTTGATGCCCAACTCAGGCAACATAGGTGCTTTACCAAGACCCTGTCTCAAAAAATAAAAGTGGTAGCTTCAGCAGCACATCTACTAAACTAAAAAGTAAAAAGAGTTGGGGGTGTAGTTTGGTGCAAAAGGCCATGGGTTCAATCCCTAGTACTAAAAAACTAGAAAAATAAAAAGTGTAAACAATATGGTTATATGGACTTATTTACTTTCTGGGTGACTGGAAGTTTGGTACATGGTAGGCAGTAGGTTCCAAGTGAGCACCATCTCTAGAAGAGCTGTCCTACTAGATATTTTGCATTGCACTAATTCTTTGCTGGAGGTCTCCTCTGGGAGAAAAACTCTGGAGGCTACTTCTGGTTTCCTTCAAGTTTGCACCATTTGCCTTTTCCCTTTATTGAAGTCATATATAATGATATACTACAGTAATTCCTATAACTTTTCCTATAAAATCAAGAATATTGACATGGTCTTCAACACTTCCCACATTAAAGCCATAGTCTTTAATCAAAACATCATCTCTTAGCCAGGTGTAATGGTGCACACCTGGCATCCCAGTACTGTGGGATGCTGTTGCAGGAGGATCACAACAACTTAGTGAGACTCTGTCTATTGATGATAGATAAGATAGATAGATAGATAGATAGATAGATAGATAGATAGATAGATAGATAGATGACTATGGGTATAGCTCATCCCTGGACTGAAATAAAAGTTACTTTTCAGTTTTTGTGTACTTTTAATTTTTTTCTTAAAAATGGTACACCATTTAGAAATAGAAATAGACTAAGTCCTTAAGATTGACAAATACTTTATCAAAGTAACGACCTATTTAGCAGGTGATGAAAAAAGCTTATAAGAAGCTAATTATGAACTCTGAAAAAAATTGGATCTTTCTCCTGGATGATAACCTGCTTTATAAATATGAATTTCAGACTATTTGCAATGGAATATTACTTATGAAATTTTAAAATCTTCATTAGTCTGACAACTTTATCAGCTTTCCCTAGAAAACAATTTCTCATTAGAGAATGACAATCAAGCCCATTTATTTTAATTTCAAAATGCAGTATTTTAAAGATACCTTATTTTCAGTCTTGAATAACATAAATATATTGAGTATGGATTGAATTCACAGCATTTCTAAAGTCAAAGTCTGCTTAGAGGACAATTCTGAGCTCTTTAAACTGCTCTCAATTACTCAGTATTATTTCCAGTGAAAGAGAACTTACATTTTTTTGCAGTGTGGGCATTTTGCCAGAGTGTTGAACCTTAGCTCCATCCACTGTAAAATAAATAGAGAAGGGACTGAAAATAAAAACAACTGAAAACTCCAATCTGATAAAATGTTTCTTCTAACTTAAATGTCATGAGGCTCACAGCAGAAGCAATCAGTCTTCTCATGGTTATATCAGTTCCCCTCCAACAGTTCTCTGCTCCCCTTACAGTTTGAGACACCCTGATGAAACTTTTCCCATGACTTCTCCAAGGCTTGGACGCAATCTAGATTTGTTCTACAATGAACCCAATGCCCTAGGGTCACCTCTGAACATTTCAGTTCCTTTCCAGAGTATTTTACTTACCTTCAAAGTTGTTTTGCCTTTTAAGTCTTGAGGAAAAAAAACTTTTAAATCATGGAATATTTAGATGCATTACTATGGTTTAACTTAGTGACATTAATCTACTGGAATATATTTTGATGAATACAATAAACCATAGATGACACTTACTTTGAAGTGTATTGAAGTGGACAAAAATGCTTGAACATGCAACATTAAAAAAATCTCACAAATCAACAATAGTGGATACTGAAAGTGCTAAAGATTACTCCATAAAAAAATGTTTACTTTATATCTTAGCAATTCTTAGTGATTATAGAATTCTTTATTTATAGGACACTAATAAGTATCATATTAAAAGCATGTGCTATTGAACATTTTGAAAAACACAAATCTAGCTTTTCTAAATGGTTATCTATGGCTCTAGTCAGGCTGGGAATAGTATGAACAATGTGAGTTCCTAAGAAATTTTAACTTTGCCCTTATAACAGTGATATATTAAAAGATTATTTATAAACACAAGGATGCTATTAAAAATAGTTTATTATATTGTTCTTCTATCTTCATTGTGGCAGGATTCTCTTACAGGTCTCAGAATTTGAGAAACAGCTTTTTCTTTGTGACTTTTTTGTTAAAAATATCATTAATATCTTATAACAGATCACTTCTTTATTGATTCTAAAAACCTTAGAACTAAATTCAGCTTAGTTTTATCAACATTCAGGACTAAATACTATGCATACTTATATTCTTATGCATAATTTCATATTTTATTTCTTTTTAAAAATAGTTACATAGGTATTTATTTATTTTTCAAAGCTAATTAATAGGACATTTTTCAATAGTTAATACATTTTACATTGTTATCTTCTTAGTGGTTATTCATAGTACAAGAAGCAGACAGGATATCCTGTCCAAACACTATTACTACAAATCTTTCTTCTCATAGAATTATGCGAAAGTAGCTGCATATCTATACAAACTATTCTGTATATACAAATACAAAATGGTTCTTCCTTTGTATCCCCTTTTTTTGTTTAGTCCTGTCAGAGCTGGGTATTCTATTGGCAATTAATACTATATAGGTGCTTGAATTCAGCAAAACACTCCAACATAGTCCAGCAGTCCACAATAGTAGTGGGTTATCCACAGAATTGTTGACTAAAGCCTTTTACAGCTCAGCATATTAATATGGATTTACTTTATATACCTCATTTTTATACTTTTCTGCTGGGTGGTATTTCTTGCACTATTTTTTATTCCCTTAGCATTTTTCGTATTTTATTTTCAATCCTATTGAACTGAATGTATCTTTATAATTTGTCTCAGTTGCTATAGGGCCATGTAAATCCAAGACTTATTACAAAGTTGAAATAAAGTAGGGAATAAATAAATGAACTACACAAATGAAGTTCGAAGAGCAAAGGGTATAGTATAAAAGATGTTAAGCACTGATCATGATCAGCATAATAATACTGAGGTTGCTCATCAGATTCAAGAGCTTTGTAGTGAATGTTTTCTTTATGACACAGATGCCTCTTTTTCTTTCTTCCTTTTTCCAAGTGAACCCAGGGCCTCAGGTGTGCTAGTCCTTTGCCATTGAGCAACACCCTCAGCCCCACTGAGCTCTCATTGATCTAAACCTCTCAAAAGCATATCCTGGGCTGGCAAGATAGCTCAGCGGTCTAAAGCGCCTCTCAGGGACCGCGGTTCGAGCCCCAGCACCACATGCCATGCCAGCCCCTCCCCCTGGGGCGGGCTGAGCTGACCTCCCCACCCCCGCAAAAAAAAGAATCCGTGATGTGTAGCGAGAACTGTAATAAATAAATGAATTAAAAAAAAAAAGCATATCCTATCCTTTAGGCATCTTCTGTATTACCCTGATCACTAAAATCTGCTTTTCAGAAATACAAAAATCACCTTTAAATATTATATTTTTTATCCAAGTATCTTTTCCCTCTAAAAATTGAAGTTTTTGATTATAATTACTAACAGGATACATTAACATCACACCTGCACTTACTTGCCATAAGTACTAAGTGAGAAAGAACTAAGTTTGGAAGTAGCTTCATATTGCTTGTAATTTCCTTGAGATAAAAATATCTAAATTCGTAAGTGATTTTTTAAAATAATAAAAATCATGTATATGCATATCTACTTAAATTTTCCATTTGAATCATTTTCTAGAATTCACTGTCAGATACTTCTAAAAAAAATCAAAGATCAGGGCCCAGGAGATGGCTCAGTAGAACAAGTGCAAAGGCCTGTGTTGCAAGCCAGGTTCCACCAAAAAAAAAAAAAAAAAAATCAAAGATAAAGCCCTGTAACTTTCTGATTTTCCTTTTCCTGATTCCCTTTTAGGTATTGCCAATGTTCTCTCAAATTCTTTATTTTTATTCCTGGTCATCACCATTTTTCTCAATAATGAAAGCCAAACACTGAGCGCAGGCCCCTGACGCTTTTCCCTGTGCATTCACCCTATTCATAGCAGACACATGTACTCAGTTAAGTGTAAGACTCATGCGCTGCTTTCCATTACTCTGAGAGGAGGGCACTTTGGCTCAGTGCTCCTGTGCATGTACCAAGAGCACTCTGCACTCCCCTTTGCTACAGTCTAAACACATTCCAAGCAGTTCTTTTAATTTCTTTCTCCTCCTATTAGATTAGAAAATGTCATGAAAACATACTGCACTGCCTATTCACCACTGATTCCTTGGGACCTAAACCAGCACCTGATATAAGAACATAGTACAAATAAATGTAACCAGCTCATAAGGATTTGGAATTTAAATCTAACAAGGCAGAATGGAGGGCAGCTGTGGAAAAGTCCCTGAGTAAGTTGAAAAGAAACATATTTTGAAGATTTTTAAATGATACTACTTTCAAACTAGAATTTTTTCATGTATAAAAGGATAAAAAATGTTTAATATATTTAGTTCAGTCATTTCTCTTTGTATTTACTGGTTTCTGTTTAACTTATCAATCTACTTTAAATTAAAGTGATTTTTTAATTATTTCTTTTTTTTAGACTTAATTCATTTTATTTTTCTCATGTAAAAACCCTTTATGTTGTAGCTACTGCTGGAGCTTGAGTCCTCTGGACAGAGACTCTGGTGTGAGTTTTCACAAGATGGTCGGTGAATTCCTGATAAGGAGACTTGGTGAACACAGTCTCTTTCCAGAGGTCAGGGGTCAGATTGCTGTAGGTCTTAGTGATGGCATCAAAGGTGGCCTTAGCAAAGTTGCTCGACGTAGCAGTGCAGCCCCTAGCAGAGGAGTAGCAGTCGTCAATACTAGCCATCAGCAGCAGCTTCTTGGGCACAGGGGCTGAGACAATGCCAGTGCCTCTGGGGTTAGGGATCAGACGCACCAACACAGAGCCACAGCAGCCCAACACCTTGCAAGGAACAGAGTGGGGCTTGCCAATCTTCTTTCCCCAGTAGCCTCTCCTCATGGTGACAATGGAGACCTTGGACAGGATAATGGCCCCACAAATGGCAGTGGCTACTTCCTTGGAACACTTTCCACCCAGGTCAACATGACTATTGTAGTCCCCGATGGCAACAAAGGCCTTGAACCTGGTCCACTGGCCAGCACGAGTTTGCTTCTGTATAGGCATGATCTTCAGAACTTCATCCTTGAGGGGTGTGCCCAGGAAAATGTCAATAATCTCGGACTCTGAGATGGGTAAGAAAAAAAGGTAAATTTCCTCCCACTTGATCTTGTCTTTGACCAGCTGGCCCAGCTTGTTGACAGGTATGCACTCTTTGTCTTCTGCCACGCCCGTGACCTCTAAGGCCATTGCCAAGCCTCCCACGAAGCTGCCTCAGCCTCCCTTGCCTGGGCCCCCCAGGACCTCCAGCCCCTCCCGCTGCACTGGTGTCATAAGCCATTTGGTGTTTCCCAGAAAAAGAAGTGACTTTTGAATTTTTTTGGCTATTCCTCCAACTATATTTTCTAGTTTATATAGTCATTGCTCTAATCAATAAAATACAAATGCAAAAAATTGATTTATGTTATCTTACTATAGCATAAAATCCTAGAAATTCAGATTAAATATAGTAAATTGAATAAATGCATATATTTCTATTTCCTTCCCTAAGCCTGACTAAACTGATAGAAAATGAATTTAAAGATTAATGTTATCATAAGGACGAAGAAAACCAGATGAGAAATGCTTTCAGATAGTTGAAGAGTGGAAAGCAGTCTAAGATCTAGCAATTGACTTAGTGAAAGAGCTGTAGAAATTTAGGTGTCTACAGGGAGATTTGCTGATGAAAGCAGGCTGCTTCACAAAGACAGTCACACAGTTCTTCAGGTATTGGGATTACCAGGTGCTTTTAGAGAGGGGTTAGCTTTAGGGATAAAAGCAAGGAATGACACGCTCCTGTACAACCCAACTGTCCCTAAAACAAATGGCTAGATCAAGAAATTATAGTACAAGCTGAGGTTCAGTGGCACATGTAATCCCAGCTATATGGGAAGTTGAAACAGGAGAGTACCAAGTTTGAGGACAGCCTGGACAACTCAGGGAGAATTTACTCAAAATAAAAAATAAAAGACTGGTGATATAGTTTAGTGTGAAGCCCTGGGTCCAATCCCCAATACCCCCAAAAAAGAAGGATGATGATGAGGAGGAGAAGAGCAGGAGAAAAACAGGAAAGAAAAAGGGAACTGTGGTAAATATATAGATTAAAATTACTTAGTATTTTAAAAATGAAATCCTGCCATTTGTGACAACGCAGATTAACCTGCAGGACTTTATACTAAATGAAATAAGCCAAACACAGAAAGATATATACCTGGAGATAACATTCTAGGAGCCAAGAGAAGTAATAAGAGTGAATTAAGGCACCATATAGTCACACTCAGAAGCAGAGAGTAGGTTCATTGTTGCCAGAGGCAAGAGGAAGGAAAGAGAAAATGAGGGGATGTTGGTAAAAAAATACAAATTCTCAGGCAGGATGAATAAATTCTAGAGATCTAATACTCGGTATGGGAACTATGGTTAAAAATAATGGATCATTTACTAAGAAGGTACATTCTTTAGTGTCCTTCCCATACATCCAAACAATGGTAATCATATGCTAACTTGCTTGATTGTGCTGGGTCATTTCACAATATATAACATATATAAAAACATCAAATTATATACCTTAAATATATACTATTTCTACTTGTCAATTATATTTCAGTAAGACTGAAAAAGAAATAGCAGCAGTACTGGTTGTGAATTATCCCTCCATGCCACAAAGCCAGAAAGACTCTCCTAGTACATGTAAAAGAAGGGAAGTTTATGCTGGAGAGAAACTAAACTAGAAAACCAGTACACTTAAGAATACAAGTCACAGCAAAAGGCGAGAATCAAAACCCATCCTAAAAGCCAAGACACTGAAGTCTACAGCTTGAATGTGAGTAAGAGCTTCACTCTTATTACTTCTCTTGGCTCCTAGAATGTTATCTCCAGGTATATTGTCCACAGAGATTAGAGGGTGCTTCCCTATAGAAACTTCCCACCAAAAAAACAAAACAAAACAAAAAAAAAAATTCTGAATACTAATATATGACAGCCTGTCAAAAAAAAAAGGACCAGCCAAATAGCTCAGCGGATTAAAGCACCTGCAAGCACCCCCCTGGGGTGCACTGGCATCAATTGAGACTGGGTATAATCCTGTAATCCCAGCTCTTGTCTATGAAAATGTTAAAACCCATCTGAGAAAAAATGTACACTATTACTGGGCTCACCTGTACTCACAATGTACTTAGTGTATTATATATTATATGACTCTATTGACAATACAGAAATAGAGAATTTTATTTTATTTTATTTTTTTGTGATACTGGGGATTGAACTCAGGACCCTTCACTTGCCAGGCAAGTGCTTATTGTACTGAGCTATCTCCCCGACCCCCCAGCCTGCATTTTAAAGTTAGTGGATAATGTCTAAATTGCTTAATCAAAAAGAGTAAACAAATAGAATACCTAAAAGTAAACAGAAGAGCACCTGATAGAGTTGAAAGTGGGGGATGATTACTGAGAGTCAGCTAGGCAAGAAGACTATAGTCGATCTGACATTGGGAGTTATCCATATGAATTACTTTAATAAAAGTAAAGAAAAAGGAAATAAAGCATCTACACATTTTCTTTTTCAGAACCAGGGATTGAACTCAGTCCTTGCACTTGCCAGGGAAGCACTTATTCTACTGAGCCACTTTCCTGGCCCCTAGCATCTCTACTTTCTTAGCTCACTCATTTCTCAGCTTTATCAGGTTTTCTTGATGGAGTCTCATGTTGACACCCTAGAAGATCCTCTAATACTGAAGTTATAAACAAAAGCTTTTGTCTCCTGTAAAGGTAGAACAACAAAAGAAAATCTGTTCCACTCTTCCTGACAGAGTAAATGATTTTGAAATTAACATTTTAAAAGTCAAATTGGACTAAAAATTAAAAGTAGTTGAGCAACAACTTTAACAGCTCTCTCTAATATTAAATTATTTATATCCTATTTTTAGCTAATGACTTATTTAACTATAGATACCACAGTTAATTTACTATACTCCCAAGAATAAGCTTTAAAAATGAGAAAATTCTGATACATTTTGGTAAGAGATATTCTTAAATCTAAAAGCCATGAAATAGGGCCACTTGTATTCTGCTGAGTGGGTGAAAAGAAGATGCATTTCTTTATCACGTCAAGATACCATATAGCTAAATATAGAGAGAGCATGGTTTTTCCATGGTTTACGCAAACAGGCTCCTACTTGTAACTGGACCAATTAGAGCATATGTCTTTTGTCACAAAAATGCTACGTATCCCAATTGTACCTCTGATTACTTTAATTTTACTAAATAAGGCTTTATTTTAACCTGTGGTTAACTTCACTCACACAAACTTATGACATTAGCAGTGATGAAACCACTAAGCACACATCCGACATCCTATGACAAATTCATGACATTCTATGACAAATGTCCAGTTACTTACCAGGAATGTGTTTCCACAGTGCCCACACACAACCCTTGTACCTTCAGATTGGACTGGTAATGCAGGTTGAGCTGGTTGTTCCTCAGAAATAAGCATTACTGGACCAAGGTTAATTATACGTCTACTGTGGAAAGAAAAGGGAAGCAATTTCACTATTCCACAAATGGACTGAGGGTAAAACCTTCAATGCATGAAAAAATGAGCATATCAATTAAAATATGTCATTTTTTAATAAATCAAGTGTCAAGTTGTGGAGTCAAGTCACAAAATATAGTATCAGGAATTCTTTCAAAAGAAAAAAAAATTATATTGGAACAGAGATTACATATCATTGCATGGGTTCTAGTCAATGATCTTGGGAACCATTTAGCTGCCATTTCCAAGTTTTATAGGTTCAAATCAGAAACTGCTGTTATTCCCTACCTAGGAAGCAAGTTGAGTCTGAAAGAAAAGTATAAAATTTCTATATTAACAAAAATGAGTATGCCGTGAAAGTACCAAAGAACGGAGTTACAACACAGTTTCTATAAGCAGCCGGCGTTCCTCTATGTTCATTTCATCAGAAATGGAATACGAGCCACCTTTCCTTTATTATTCCAATCTATCATCAAACAGTACTATTACGATTCAGATAATTATCAAAAAAACCAGACAAATCACAGAAGGAAGCCACAGTTAGGTACAGGACAGTGTTTAAGATTTATACTAGGCACATCCATAATGGCATTGGACATAGGCAAATTATTCCAGAATTTATTACTTATACTACATTCACTGGAGACTAGTATAACATACAAAAAACAAAGACAACTAAAATATTTCAGGGTTAAAATTCACTATATCAAACATAAACTTGTTCTAAAAAATAAGCTCAATGAGTCACTTCTGACCTTTAAATTATAAGTACATTACACTTTAAAGAACAAAATGACCCTCATCTAGATGCTATAATCATTTTGAAGATAAAGATCTACAGCAAAGCATGACATATAATGAGCCTTTAATAAATAATTTGTTGAATGAACAAATGAATGAATCTTTAGCTCTTACCAGTTGGGTCTCGGACATCCTATTCGCCGAGATGTGTCTTTACAAATGAGGAGACAATTACAGGGGCATCTAACATATTTCTTCCCTGTTGGTGGGTTTTTGATTGGCTAGATAAGGGAAGAAAATGTAAACAGAGCAAATTAACCAAAGAGCAGATTGTCGAAGCTTTTTTGTGTTTAAAATGGAAATGATTCCTTTAAAACTAAGGTTTCCTTAGTGCAACCAAATACAGTATAAGAAAAAGTGCACATCACGTTATTTTGAATAGCACAAATGTTGTTATTAAGCATTCTACAATTAAGGGGAGCTATAAAAATTTAATTAGTAAGAGCATATTTCAAAATTATTGTGTATTTGTGTCTTAATAGGAGGGAAATATTTAGCACACACCAGTTGTTTTTCCAAAATTTACAAGACAAAGTCATTTAAATAGCCAGCTACAAGCACTCAGAGAATTCTTGTACCTGTCCAAGAAGAGCAAGTTTAATCAGAATTGTGGAGGAGTACTCCACTTCAGCGACTAAGTCTTTGATACCTTTTGATCTGACTGAGTGCTAGGTCAGGGATATGAGTCCTGATTCATTCTCCTATACTTGTATAATAAGGTTACCCAGCACCATTAGTTAAAGAGGCTCTCTTTTTTGTAAGTACAGGTTAATGGCCTTTGTCAAAAATCAGAGATTAAAAGTGTCTGGGGTTGTTTCTACATCCTCAGTTCTATTCCATCGATTCAGATATCAATTTTTGTGCCAGCACCATGCTGTTTTTAATCGCTGTGACTCTGAAACATTACTTGATATCCAGGATTGTAGTGGTTCTTGCTTTACTCCTCCTGCTCAGGATCATTTTGGCTGTTCAGGATCTCTTTTAACTCCACATAAATTTTAAGAACATTTTTCCTAGTTTTGTGAAGAATGCTGGTGAATTGTATTAAATAAATAAATAAATAAATATATGACTATTATGTAAGTTATCAAAGTACATCTAATATATTGACATAGGGCATAGGCAGATAATTCCAAAATTTATTACTTATATTCTCTTAAGTAGAGACTAGTAAAGCATATAAAAAATGAAAACATTTCTAGATGAAAACTAACAATATCAAAAAAATAAATCAACTGGATTATATATATTCACATAATATACAAAGTAATTATATACATAATTTTTGGTAATATTCCATTTTTATAGTATCAGTTTTGCCTATACAGGAAGACAGGATGTTGTCCCATTTTCTAATGTCCTTTTCTAGCTCTTTTTTTCAGAGCATTATTTTTGTTAAATAGGCCTTAGTTATTGTATTTATAGATACTGTGAATGGGATTATTCTCTTGATTTCTTTCTGAATGGGTTTTGTTATTGTATAGGAGAAATACTGATCTTTTTGTATACATTCTGTATTCTTCTACTTTAAATTATATATTACATCTAAGAGTTTTCTGGTGTTTTGGGTCTTCTATGTGGATGATCATGTTACCTGTGAATAAGGGTAGTTTGACTTCTTCATTTTCTATTAAGCCAATTTACTTCTTTCTCTTGTTTAATTGCTCTGGTTAAAGTGTCAAGCAGTGTACTAAGCTAAGCAGAAATTATGAGAGTGGATATGCTGGCCTTGCCTGGTTTAGAAGGAATGCTTTCAACTTTGCCTTATTTAGTGCAATACTAGAAGTAAGTTTGTCACAAAGACATAGATATTAAAACCATTAAATCTGCTGGAAAATAAAAATAGCTAAAATCCCTGAACAGATAGTCATAGGCAAAGACATTCTGAACACACCCTCAGTTACAATACTAAAAATCGACAAATGGAATTATATAAAATTAAACAACCCACAGAGTAAAAAAACAAAGAATGGAAAATTATTTTGTTACCTACCCCTGGGATAGCATATTAATATCCAGAATTTATAAAGAATTCAAAAAAATTAGATCCCTTCCAAATAAAAGACACAATCAAAAAATGGGCAACTGAAGTGAACAGACATGTTTTTAAAAGTTCAAATGGTCAACACACAAATAATGCTCAGCATGTTTGGCTTTAAAGAAATTCAAAACAAAACAACTAAAATTCCATCTTAAAGAATAGTCTTATGAAGAATTCAAACAACAACAAATGATAGCAAGGTTGTGAGAGAAAAGGAACCCTTCCACATTGTTGGTGGGAATGTAAGTCAGTACAACCACCATAGAAATCAGTGGAATTTCATGGAGATTCCTGAAAAAACTAAAAATAGAAATTCCATTTTATGCAGCTATACCTCTTCTAGCTATCTTCCTGAAAGAGCTAAAAATATCATAGTACAGTGCTAGATGCATACCCATGTTTACAGCAGCATGACTCACAAATAGCTCTATGTTTCCTGGATAAAAGGAACTTGTGATCTATGTGTATATGTATATCTATAGCCACATATATTTCAGCCATAGAAAGTAAACTTGATCCCTGGCAAGTGCAAGGGCCTGAGTTCAATCCCTGGTTCCACCAAAAAAAAAAAAAAGTAAACTTGAATCATTTATAGAAATATCTCAAAATGTACCATGAGACCATAATGATGATGAAATAAAACATACAAAGTTAAATATTGCATGGTTTCTTTTATTAAAAGCAAACAAAAAGACATGGTAGGAGTAGGGAGACAGACTTTGTGGAGATGGGGAGGGGACCTGAGGGTACGGAGACAGGAGAAGGAACAAAAAAAAAAAGAAATTTAGTATATGTATGTATCAATTCCCCAAGATTAATGTAATCATTATATGTAGTAAACATATACCAATAAATTTAAAAGAAGGGAAGGAGTTCATTACACACTTGGACTTTTTGGAAACTTTACTCAATAGAATATAAGAAGTAATTTTTGATATATTTTAACTTTAAAACTTATAAATGCTCTTAATACTAGCATTTGTGTGTGTGTGTTTTTTTTTAATGTATTTAGTATAGGGTCTACAAGGTCTCACTATATAGACTGGACTTATAGTGATCCTCCTGTCTTCAGTCTCTCAAGCGCTGGGATTATAGGCACGTGCCATCATACCCAGTCTCAATCACTGTCTCAGCATGCCCCAGGGGCAGGGCTGGCAGGGCACACTGCTGGGGATCCAGCCCAGCTGCTATACTCTGTCTAAGCAGGCATTTTAGTCTGCTGAGCTATTTGGCTGGCCCTTTTTTTATATTTATTTATTTTTAATACTAGGATTTCTTTAAAAACAAATTTATAGTCAATTTTTCTTTGGTGGAACTGGGGATTGAACTCAGCCCTTTGAACTTGCCAGGGAAGTGCTTCTTCCCCTGAGCCATTTCCGCAGGCCCTCATGGTCAATTTAAAAGAGAGATTAAGTAATATAGAAAACATTCCTTGAAATAGTAGAATTCAGGCTTAATAAACTAAATTTATGATACACTCAAAAGAATAGAACATCACTCCTATAGACTTCTGGCTAAGAATATAACATGAAACTAACCATGAGGAAACATCAAAGTCAAAGTGAGAAACACTGTAAAAAATATTCTGCTTTACTCTTCAAAAAATAAGACAAGCAAAAAGCCAGTTTCAAAGAAGAGGAAATTAAAGAAAGATGACAAGCAAATTGAACATTTGATCATCATTTGAATCCTGGAGGAGAATTTCTTTTATACTAATGAGACAATAGGGAAGCCTGAACTATATCAAAAGATTAAATAATACTACACTAATTTAATTTGCTACATTTAACAGTTGCACTATAATTGTGTAAGTAAAAAACCCTGTTCTTATGAAATATACACTAAAAAAGATTACTTAAAGAGGAAAAGCCACTGTTGTAAAATGCTAACACTGGGAAATGTGAATGATAAGCATCTAAGAATTTTTCATATTATCCACAGATGGTCCCTGAATTATACAATGGCTTGATGTGTCATTTTTAAAAATTTCTTCATAGTGTGAACTTGGTATACATTCATTAAAAATCACACCAAGAGTTTTGATCTTTTTCTGGGTGTAGCATGCTTTCAGAGGAGCTGGGTAGAGCAGCAAGCCAAAGTGCTAACAAGGAGAAGCAAGCCATACTGTATAGTGCTCTATGTTAACGTAGGATGATAAGCAGGCTCAATTGATTTTCATCTTACAGTATTTTCAATTTAAAGTGAGCTCTCTTTCTGTTGCACTCCTGGTGAAAGAACCGTAGGGGTGCATTATTGCTAAGCCAAGCAGCTCTTTTTTATTTTTATTTAATTTTGAGATAGTATTGGGGCTAGGAAGATGGCTCAGAAGAATAAGAGCTTCCTTGGCAAGAACAAGGGCCTGAGTTCAATCTCTGGTTCTGTGAGAGAGAGAGAGAGAGAGAGAGATAGTATTGCTAAGCCCTAGCTAGCCTGAAACTTGTGAAGTATGATGAGAATATATGGGCATATTACCCCAATGGAAGTTGAGACTCATATAGGCATACTTTAGGGGGGAACTGTTGTGTGCATAATTTTTTAAAGGTCTAAACAAACTTGGTACAAATACATAAAGATTAGCATTATGCTACCTATGATTTATAAAACTATAGTATAAGAAATCTTAATATATAAAATTCACAAATCTTCAGACTGTATATGTAGTACCTATAGCATTAAGAAATATATAGCTGGAGGGCCTTCCAGATAACTCAGCAGATCAAAGCACCTGCTTTGGCAGAGACAAGGACCAGAGTTCGATCCCTGGCTCCATATGCCATACCAGCCCCACCCCTGAGACAGAGGTTGAGACTGGGTGTGATCATGCATTCCTGGAATCCCAGCACTGGAGAATCACTATGAGTCTGAACTCTGTAGCAAGACGCTATAGACCCTGTTCTAAGTATATATATATGTGTGTGTATATATATATACACACACACACACACACACACAAATTTAAAATTACATTTACGTACTTGACAGACAGGACTTATTTTTTCTATATTATTCCAACATCACTACTACTACTCAGTTTCCTCCCTTAAAACATGAGACAGTTGAACTAGATCTCAAGCACTGAATCTCAGTGCCAGCCCATGCCTTGCCAGGTCTGGATATCTGGTGCACTGTGAGGTTGAGTCTGGGGGTGGGGTATGCCTTTTTCTGTAAGTTTTAAAATTCTTTGTTGGCAAAATATACTTGCATATGATAGGCACTTAGTAAGTATTAGTGTTATTGTACTATGATACATGAGAAAAACACAATTTTAGAGAAATGAAGTCCATAAGGAGATATGACTACTAAATAGTAGAGCAAGGACTCAATCATCTTTGTCAGCCATGAAATCTCAGTTTCTAATCAGTCACACAATCATCAAGTAGTACTCTTTCTCAGGACTTCTCAAATTTTCCATTAACTTGTCCTAGAAAATAATTTCTCCTTTAACTTTGAATTCTGTATAAGTGTTGCCAACATTTTTCTATTCATTCTCCCATGACCAACCACACACCCCCCAATTTATTCCATTAAAATTTAAAATACTTTATTAACCTGTTTCCTGTTTTGTTTCTTCTCTCTACAAATGTATCAGGTTCCTTTCAGAAAGACTGCCCAGGAGGAGAGATAAACTGATACCCGTTTTAGGTGATATGAGGAGAATTAATCACAGTAAAACTCAATGGGACAGGAGAGTGAGCACAAGGGAATTTTTGTTGGACCCTAGAATATTATATGACTCTATTTTTCAACCTGGAGTTTCTCCAGAGAAGCTCCTAGTTGTCTAACACTTCTTCACTTACAAATTTAAGATGAAATAGAGATCAGCAGGGGAAGAGAGAGTATAAAAATGATGAACTCATTGCTTCTAAGAAGCTAGACTGACCTTATTTGCTAAATCTACAGGGAGGTGGAGATTCCTGCCTGAATGAGCTTGTCTGCTGTTTACTTGTAAGTATAAACATAAGCCTTTATCACTGTCCTTTGTTGCTGTTTATTAAAGACTAAAAGTTTGCTGTGGATGGAGAATTAAGAGATGATATTAACCCTAATATAAAATCCAGGGAAATATCTGAGGTCCTGTTTTGTTTTGTTTTGTTTTAATTGCTGTTTATGACTCCCAGCTCTCACTGGCTTGCCAGCTCTGTGTAGAGAAATACAGAGGTCAATGCTAAGTTCCATAGTCACTGTTGAGTTTTTGAATAAACCACCCAGTTTTGTAGGTGACCTGGTTTACACAATGTTCTTATCAAAAAAATGTCTCATATGAATTAAAAAAATCTACAACAAAATATTTTACTTTATGACAAGGTTTTATTTCATGACTTTTCTATATGAAGCCCAGTAACTTGCATGGATAGCCATTGCTTAATTTTTCTTATAAGGCCTTGCCAAATAGCTCAGCACATTAAAGTGCCTGTAAGCAGGCACGGGGCTGGGGGTTTGTTCCCCAGGCCTGCCATGCTGGCCTGACTCCCAGGGCACACTGAGAAGGCAATTGAGACTGGGCATGTGGGTTTACACCTGCAATCCCAGCTCTTAGGAGGCTGTAAACAGGCAGATCACTCTACGAGTCTGATCTAGTAGTGAAACCCTGAACACTCTGATCTAGTAGTGAGACCCTTCCCTAAAATACTGAAAAAAAAATACTTTTCGTATAGTGTTATAAAAAGGAAAAATACATAAATATTAAAAATTACATGAATATTTAAGTATGGATTTTGAGTGAACTTTCAAAAATAGTCTAACTGTGAACATAGAAACATTTCATGAAAGTCAGTACAGACTTTATTCAGTATTAGAAGTTAGCCTTGCTCAATCCCTGGTTCCACAAAAAAAATAAATAAATAAATTATCCTTGCTTAGGCTAGGCAGGTATGGTGGTACATGCTCATAATCTCAGTACTTTAGTAATCAGAGGCAAGGATATCTCACATGATAGCCCACCCTGAGCAAAGCAGTATCTTAGCCAAACTCTTAAAATCAAAAAAGGATGGACATGTAGCTCAGTGCAGTGGCACCAGGTTGAGTCCCCAGTACTACAGAAAAGAAAATTAGTTGTTTTTCTCAAAGTTACTTATAAAAAGTGCCCTTCAATATGTTTTAAGATTTCACTGAATTAACATCTAATTAATGTTAACGTATAAATGCAATAAAATTTCAAGCTATATGTAAACATGCAGAATCACAAAAGCTCCCCAAAATAATATTGACACTCTACAGATATAAAGTAAGTTGAAATAAATTTTCACATATTAAACAAAGTCTGCATTTGCAATAAAGTTTAATATATTTTTATTTCAGTGAAAATCAGAACAGATTTAGTTGTGACATAGACAGATACTAAAGAAATCACAAATAATTGCATAGCCAGTCAAATTTTAATGAAAGCCCCAAAGCATTATACTTATATTCACTATTTTTAAAAAATGGGATTAGGAGGAGACAGCCTTTTTCATAAAAAAAGGATGAAAAGAGGGAAGAAGACTGTCATATTTACACTTAGCCCACATCTGCTCTTAAGTAACATTGCTAAAGAGCTTCCTTCAGGAATAAGATGCCAGATAACAATTTATGCTTTTTTAAATGGAAATCTCCACTTACTGTAGCTTCATTGCAAACTGTGCATTTAACCACATGTTGGTGAAGTTTGCCATCCAAATTGATTAGAGATTGGCACACACGGCAGTTGATTACAGGAATACCACTGGCATCTGGACTTGCGATGGCTGTATATGGAGGTGGGAGTTCTGCTGCAAAAACATTAGTCACAGAATTATAACTTTGAAGAAATTGCTACAACTGGTAGGAGCATATAAGCAATAGAAGTAAAGTAGAAATTATCTAAATTTCTCCCAAATTTATATTTTTAAAGCTAGTCAACTTACCCTAGTTTTAGAAGATAAACATTCATAGGACTATGTTGTCATAAAGAATAGTTATTCACAGTGACAAAAAACTAATCTTGTTTGTGTAGGACTTCCCCAGTGATTCAATTTTTTTTTCCTTAATCTATACTCAAAATAGGAACTTCATCTCTGTAGGTAAATCTACAAAGCCATTAATAAGAAAGTTACAGCTTATAACTAAATTAGAAGTCTTATCAATAAATCAAATGGTGAACAATATGAAGTTTTAAGGTCACTTATACAAATATAGAAATTGTGTACAACCATGTTGTCTCTATAGAGTGACACAAGATGACTTGCTGTGACACACATCTGAAGGCAGTCAAGGAAAACCAAAAATGAGCCAAGGATAACTGAATTTACCACTTGGAGATAAGATGAGAATCATGCTGACTTCAGATACAAAAAAGAAATAAATAAACTTAGTAATTTACTCAAATAGTCTCACATTTCTATTTGTAATTAAAAATCTAGGAATACATTTATGTACACATTGCTAAAAATAGTGATTTCTAGTATGAAATACTCTAGGAACAACCAAAACAAATACATGCAAAGATACATAAGATCATACTGATCATACTACCTTTATGAATATTTGAAAATATGTTTCAAAGTGTCAACCGAAAGATATACAAATAAATGCACATGAGCTGTTATTTGTGATTTTTTTCTTAGTACTCTAAGTGAATAAAGGGTAAGACCTTGTCTCAGAATCAAACACATCTACCAAGAATATAGATTTAAAAAGTTGGAGGAAAAAACAATACTCATGTACTATAGCACAGGATTTCTCAAAGGTAATTGCCTAATCATTTTCTGTAAATACAAAATATAACAAAAGTATAATGAATGTCTAAATTTTAAACATTTTATTACACTAAAAGGCACATGACCATTATGCCTCTCAAAACATGTCCCTACTTCAAACTCACTTACTCTATCATTCTTGTCACTCTCTGAAGCAGTTTTGGAAATACTTTATCATGTTTCTTAAGTTTGCCTGTCACATGTCCTGAACTGATGCAAAACTTTTACCTTTCATGCTCATTTTGACTTTGGAGAAGAGCCAGGAGTTGTGCAGTGCCAAATCAGGTAGGTAAGGTTATGATCCATAATAATGTTTTATGGCCCTGTCTTTCCACTAAAAGGGATATGGCAGCAGCACTCAGCATACTTTTCATTACACCTTGAAAGAGACTCAAGGAAAAGCAATTCCAGAACTGCTACGGAATGTAGCAGGAATATGTGTCCTAGGGAGAAGTATATTGAGTTGGGTTATTGCAGTGTGCCTTTTACTTTAAAATATTTTAAATTTAAATATTCACTGTATATTTTGATCATACCTTGTATTTAATTTGTAGGCAGAGAAATACCTTTTGATAGAAAGTATTATCTGAGTATTCTAGAGAAGGCCACGTCCTGTACATGACTGAAATAATGCTAAAAAGAACTTCTAACTGCATGGGTTTTCTTTAACACTAATGCAAAAGCTATTTTTGAAATAGAGGTTTTCTATCCATTACATTAGGTTATAACTAATATTTTTCAAAGTATCAGAGCATAATATGATACAAAAAATTCCAAATAAATTATCTATCATGTGGTACTCCTCTCAGTTACCATAAAGTAGATTGCTTTTAGCCTGCAAAGAATTAGCAATAAATATTGCCAAAATGATTCATAAACTGAATTTATAGAGTGGCCAAGGCTCTGAAGCAGGTACCTTAGAAATGAAATGACAACATGCTTGTATTTCTGGACAGACTGAACCAGAACACTGCCAAACACTGATCTTGAAAAGAAGTTATAAACATTTTAAATTACAAAAATAGCATTAAATCCCTCAATTACGTGAGTTTGATCCAGAGTGACCTATAATGTATTAATCAAAAAGACAAAAACGGATTAAAGTAACAAGTTGATAATATATCTTTGGTTTTGCCATTTGCAGATGGCTTTATCAGATTTCAGTAATGAAAACATTATTCTGGGGAAAAGAGTACACATCTCACTAGAAATTCAAGATACCCTGCCTCATTTTAAATAACTGTTGGCAATAGCATTATTATAAAAATTTATTTCCTCTCAGCATTCCTTTGAGGTATAAAATAACATGAAGTCATTCTCCTATAGTGCTAAATCTCCATATTACAAAGAATGATAGAAAAGAAAAAATGTTAAAGATAATTTTATGAAAAAGAAAAGTGTTTGGGGGTGAACTATATTAGAGAACACTGAAATCCGTCCACCTTGAAGCTCTGATCAAAATTATCTCCTAAGAAAATAACAGTAAGTGATCAGCAAAATCATTTGAAGTGCATTAGAGCCTATACAACTGTAAAATTTTCCTCTGGATTTGTGCTACATAATTTTTAATCTGTCAAAAAAGAAAAGCCTTCACTGACAAAAATGTTCAGTTCTAGTGGAGACTTGAAAAGTGGACGGAGGAAGACAGAATTTTCAATTGGGATTCAAGTTTTAAAATGGAAAAAAATAATCTCTATGAGGCCAAGGGCATATCTGATATGTTGACTAATTCACTAGTACTTGTAGTTCTGGGTTTGTGAAACAGCTTAATAGGCCTGGGGAGACAGCTCAGTAGAATAAGCACCTGCTTGGCAAGAGCAAGGTCCTGAGTTCAAGTCCCAGTAATGAAAAAAAGGAAAAAAGAAAAGAAACAGCTTAGTAAATATTTACTGAATGAATGAAATGTGTGAATCACTGAAATGTATGAAACACATCTGTCAAATACCACTAAGTGTATTACCACTGTTCTCCTTGAGGGAAAATGCAGTGAGGCTGAACCAATGGCTGTTTTCTACACAAAAGACTATTTTCTCCAAAAATGCACAAAGAATGGTTAAGTGGTCAGGATACATTTGCCTAGGCACCAGATAAATGTAATCTGTCCACGAGACCAATAGATGACAAATGTGGAAGTCTGATTGCTCCACTGAACAGCATTTTTAGGCCTTTCATTTCAATTTTCTGCTCCCTACCTCAGGCATAAACTAATTTAGATTTTTTTTAACTTTTGTCCTCTCTATTCTCAAAGGGAACTTGTACCTACAGCTCTTCTCTAGTAAGGGATTTATAATTCCAGAAATTTCTTCCAGTTACTAAACCTATAATAAATAGCAACTTAGATCTGTTTAGCTTGTTCACTTTTATACAGTCAAAAGATCACCACCATTGAACCCATTTTAAATCTATGTATTAGAAGAAAAGCCCATTTTAATCTCTGAATTTGAGATCATTACATATTAAGAATCATAGAAATTCTTCATATACATGAATGTTACTTATTACCTAAACTATGGTCACTCTCTCTAGGGAGTCTTACCTCTAAATGAAAAATCCTTTACCTCCATATAAGTAGATTTAATAAACTAGTAATTATTATTTCTAAAAATCTCCCATAAATCTCCAGAATTGTACAAGGTTAAAAATTTAGGCAATCTTATAAATTATATGGCTTAATTTCTTCATTTAACTGTGGAAGAAACTAAAGCCAAGAGTTGTCTGACTTTTGAAGTTTTACGCAGTTCGTCAAAGCCAACCTCTGAGTTGTCACTGACATCTCTACACAGTAACAGCTGCCTCCCTGAATAAATAATGACATAATTTAGGGGGAAATGTAAAGACTGATGAGACAGTTCTGCAGAGACAGGCAAGGATCTGATAGTGATCATTTCTGGAAAAAAGAATGGACCTGTGATAAAAAGGATTAAGAAGTAGAAGAGGAAGTCAAGGAAAATAAAAAATTGAAATGACTATAAAAATCATTCTGTGATAATAAAAACTTCACAGTAAAACAAACACAAGAGACAGTGAAAGCGTATAGAGTGCAAGGCAAACATAATGGTCTGCCTAATACCCTCGAAAGGAGCCATTATTAGTCTGCAAACCCACAAGTGATCAGATTACATTTTCCCATCACAAACATCAACATAATTCATCTATTTTATGCCAAACAGCTTCTCTATTTTGCTAATTCATCTTGATGAATCTATACTTGAAGGTTTTTTTCCAGTTATATCCATGAACATTTTGAACATTGAAATTGCTTTGCTGGGTTCCTGTGACTTCTATTGTCTCTGTTTTTTTTTTTTTTTTTTTTTTTTTTTACAATCTCTTAGTGGCAATATTTGCCAGTTTAATTCCCTTCCTTTACTCACATCATCTTTTATTCAGCCCTCTAAGCCTTTGACAAAAGATGTATCCTTGAAAAATTACAGCAGATTAAAATGAGAGATATTTTAAGATACTATTATAGAAAAAGCAGCCCATAGGAAAAGCACAGTTCCATTGCAAGGATCCATTTTGCCTTAGTATCTCTGGGTGAGTGTGTCAGAGACACAATAACTTGGTCACTAGGGTATAGCTACTTCTAGTGTCAACAGAAAAAGGAAAGAGCCACTTTCTATTTTTCCTCTTCTCTGAAACCAAAAAAAATAAACTTCTAAGAGACTGTTGGGTTCTTCCCAAGCCATTGCACGGTGAAGAGGATCTTTGTGGAAAAAGATAGCTTAAAAGGTCAGTGTGTTAGCAATTTAGTTTCTGTTCCCAAACTCTAAATCCACCCTTCTTTGCTCTGCATTGTGAACCAGGAGCTGGAGCAGCACAAATCATGCTTTGGCTTCTCCAGTTGGCTGTCATTACTCTGTTAACAGACAATAAAGGGAGCCTGGAAAGCTAGAGATAGAAGGGACTGTTCTCTCCATTTGTTATCTGTGAGCTTTCAGTCTACCTTCTGTTTCTCTAGATGTCACCCCAGGAGTTCTATTTCACATAAGCAGTGGTACTTTTCCATTGGCAACACTGAATCTACTTTGCAGTTTTCAACACTTGCCATAACCTACTTCATTGTGTTTCTACTTAAGAGAAAACCCCAGTACCAGTTAGACAGTACTCCTTCCTCTGATGTGCAAGATCTTTCTGAGAGATAACAGTGCCAGCTGGCCTATTCCTCTTTAGAAGTTTCATTTCTGCAGGAATCTTCCTCTTAAGTTACTAGGTGTTTAAAAAGTTCTATCTTTTCCCACTTTTTTCTGGCCTTAGCATTGATTACTGCTTTCTTCTACCTCCTTGATACCTTAGACTATGATGCATACCTTTCAGCTACTTAGTTAACAACCTGGTATGTAGTTGAACATTCCATATATTAAATTCTCTTGTGTGGCTTCTATTTTCTTACCAGGTCCTGTTTGACAGAAATTTATATAAGGCAAAATCACAGGAAACACACCAATTGAATTGAAGAAGTGGTTGGGTAAACTTTGACTAAGTGCATGCTGAGCTCCTTACTAAAGGAAAACAGGATGGTATGATAGCATTCTGATGAATCACATTAGCCTTTGCATTTGACTTTACTATGAGCACATTAATGCAGTAATTATCCACTTGTCCACCGGGATAGTAAGAATTTCTATAGGTACTATGATATTCATGGATTCTTGTGATTGCCCTGGGCCCTTACAGAAAACAAATATGAGTCTCAGATCTTTAAGCTTAGGTCAAGTCAGAATTGGAAAACAAAAAAACTTCTACCACAGCCTTAAAAATATCTAATTTTAACTTTAAGAAAGGGATTACATTTATGGAAATCAAACAAAACCTCAATTATGCATATTACAAATTATAATGTTAGCTTTCCTAAGTCTTTTATTGAATGCCAGAAGACTGTTTGCAACAGTGGCTCTCTATTCTTAGAATGGGGCCAGCTGATTGTACCAAAACTGAACTGAGAATCTTAAAACCCTGAGTCACTTTGAGACTCCCTTGCAAGAAGAAAATAGCTTTCCCCTTGCATCCAGCCTTCCTTTGCTGAAGAACTATCATGAAACTACCTGAGGTAGTCATTTTCCCTAAGATACATCATCAAAACCCTTTGTTGCCTCAAGATTCGTAAGTGGGGTCACATTATAACATGTTTCAGGAGGAGAAGTACAAAGTATAACTCAGTCAGAAGCAAGAGAATCACAGGGTTTAGATGATATGGTTGTCAGAAAGTATTTGTAAGTAGATCCTAAGAGTGACAAACAAACAAAAAAAAAGATGGAATATAATTGTTATGGTGTGCATATAGATGTCCCTCCAAAACCTCATGCCCTCAGGAGCAGGACTTTTCAGATGTCGCTGGATCTAGCATGTATGAATAGATTTTGAGTGTGTGGTAACTGGATCAGTTCCCTGACTGAGTTAGCATACTTCTGGGTATAACTGAATGAATTTACTGAAACCAGAAGACCCATCCTAGTGGTAAGTGACACTATCCAATAGGCTTACAGCCTGGATAGAATAAAAAGGGAAAGGTAGGGTCACTGCTTGCTGTTTTTCTGCCTGTCTTGCCATAGATTGTTTTTCTTCTGTGATGCTCTTCTACCATGCCATCCCACCTTAGAGTGAAGCCTCTCAAACTGTGAGGTAAAATAAACCTTTCCTTCTTTAACTTGTGAATTCTGAGCATTTTGACCCAGCAATAATACAAGTAACTTAGACAATAACTTATATGTTCAGTTCTTATTTTCAATCTGGAAGTGGCTCTAAAACTTCACATATTGGCTGGTAAGATTTGGTCTTTCACTTAATGAGGCTAAAATAGCAGCCTAACCCTAGTATGACTAACAAGAATCATTCAAAAGCTCATGGAATTGAGAATGTTGAAATGTACTTATCACATGAAACTATAACCTTACACCCTGCCACAATTCCTGAAATAGCCCAGACCATACTCCCTTCATTAATAACACACTTCAGAGAAACACAGGTATCTGATCATGTTTGCTTTACAGTGTGGATTAAGTAATACAGTATGGGAGGACTCCACTGAGATGTGCTGCCTTATTTCAGCAGGGATTGTAGGATTCTAAGATAACAAAATGTCAGCAGCATTTAACCAAACAAAAAACATGCCTTATCATAACCCTGAGTAATGGATATTTAAATATTTTACCTGTAGGGACCTTTGGCAGTGGTTAGCTGAAATTAGCCTATGATTGAAATGAATGAGTAATTTGAAAAACACATCACCTGGTTATATATGATAGAAAAAAGGTTTACATTTTAACCAGCAACATAACTTGAATAGCCACAGTACTGACAATCTTTTAACAAGTTCTCAACAAAAACAGGTTCATAGAACCCAAAAAACTTTTTATTTTATTTATTTATTTATTTATTTATTTATTTATTTTAGGGAAGGGTCTACAGGGTGTTCAGGGTCTCACATACTTGTAGTGATCCACCTGTTTACAGCCTCCCAAGAGCTGGGATTATAGGCATGCACCACCATGCCCAGTCTCAATTGCCTTCTCAGCATGCCCCAGGTGCAGGGCCAGCACAGCAGGCTGGAGATCAAGCCCCTGGCCCCTGTGCCTGCTTGCAGGTACTTTTATCTGCTGAGCTATTTGGCTGGTCCTCCCAAACAACTTTCAAAGGTATAGACTGTTTACAGAGAAAAAGAATATAACAAGATGGAGCTGGATACAGTGCTGTAAGACTGTAATTCCAGTACTCTGGGAGGCTGAGGCAGGAGGATCACAAGTTTAAGTCCAGGTAGGCAGTTTAATGACTCAGTAAGAGTCTGTCTTAAAAAAAATGGCCAAGAATATAGCTTAGTGTAAAGGCCCAAGGTTGAATCCCTAGTACAGAAGGAAGAAAAGAAGGGATGAAAGGAAGAAGGAAGGATACAGAGGTCCAGGGATTACTAAAACTGATAACTTCAGATGAACTCAAAATGGTCAGCAGAGGACAGATGGAGGCTGAGCTCAAGTCCAATGCATAGTATTTCTCAGATCTGAGGATCCTCCCTGAAGTTCTTTTCTTAGTTCTTATAAATACAGTTTGACCAAGAGATGGGGGGGGAGCAGCTAAAGATGAGGGAAAGGGAATTAAAGAATTAAGATGTGTTATGTACATATACCAACTTCCCACAATAAATGTACTACAAGCATGTATTAATAAAAAAGGAAAGAAAATATAATTTGAACAGACTTTTTTTGTTGTTGTTGTTGGTACCAGAGATCAATGAAGAGGTATTCTTGGCAATGAATAGAGTTGTCAAATTTGTTCGTTACCACAAGAGGAAAGGCCAAGACTCTGAAATATATGCCACATTAGCACCACACCCCTGGGGAAGTACCAGGTAGGAAATGATATTTGGTATGTTAAGTATCATAATACCTATCATATTTGCCTTCAATTAACATTATTGTCAGTTTTCTCTAGAACAATT
>PVKA01001263.1:35744-48398 GCA_004027165.1 Ctenomys sociabilis
AGAGAGAGAGAGAGAGAGAGAGAGAGAGAGAGAGAGAGAGAGAGAGAGAGAGAGAGAGAGAGAGAGACAGGAACAAGAGAAGGAGGAGGAGGAAGAGGGGGGAGGAGGGAAGAAGGAAAAAATAAAGGGCAGTGTGTCATGAGTACTCAAGTGTCCATTCCATAAGAGGCCCTGTGCTAGATGTACAACAGGGATACCATGGAGGATGAGGGATTCTCATGGGATTCAGAGTTTCCAGGGCTTAACAAACTCACACTTTAAAAATGTACCAATGCAATAAAATTACAATGACCTTTCAGTGTGTCAAGTGCCCTCACAAGGACATGACACTGGACTAAAGAAGCACAGTTAAATCTGAGAAGGCAGTATATGCCAGAGTTGAAGAGGGAAGTAAAAGGGTAATGACACAGTCATGCTAGTACAATTCAGAACATATTTAAGTACTGCATCCTTTATATTTTTACCATTAATGCTTTCCTCCAAATAGCAGCTCTAAGAAAATGGCCATATTCTAAGTGTGGGAGTAATATCAGTATTGATATCAGTGTGTATCTTAGGTCCTCCAGTCCTGCTCATAGAAATTTACATGGGTCCAAAGTATATAATGGCACCAGTAAACAAGGTGCTCTTATTTAACAGGCAATAATGATGATCATTGAGCACTACAATGAGCCATTATTGAAAACTGCCATTTAACTGGAGATGCTGGCCCAGTACCATGTTAATGATGGATTCCTGGAGGACAACAGCTTCTGCTTTGGTTTTCCATTTCTACTAAATGGACAGTCTCTACCTTACCCTAGCAGTACATTTCACTGGTGGCATCAGTGCTTTCTACAAGAATTGACATGTTATAAGTTATATATTATTGCATCACCTTTCTATTTCTGTATTTATTTCTGTTTCAGAGAAGACACAAAACTTTCTGGCAATGACATACTTGAAACCGTATCATTCACTTGCCTGCCTCCATTCTTATTTTGTGATAGACATAATTGCTTTTAAGAATGCACATAATTCAAGAAAAATAGAGGTGCTTGTTTTTGATGTACAAAAAGTTTTTGCATCATGGAAAAAAATAACTAGTCTAAAAATGAAGAAATTCTTTCTATATAGTATGAAGAGGTAAAGAATCCCTATTCCTTCAATTTTCTAGGGCAACTCATTTCACTGATATCAGACTCTATGTATTTTCTAAGAGAAACCAAGACAGTTCCTTGATTCTATTTAGATATACCCATGAAAGAACTACAACTGTCTATAAATCTCATTTATCAGGTATAATAAGTGAACATCCCCCAAATCTTTGCATTGCTAGAGATCAAACCGAAGACTTTATGCATGCTAAATTAGTACCCAACTACTAAATGATATCCCAGAGCAAAAAATTTTGGCTGAAGGGGATATCTCAGTGGTCCAAGCACCTGCCTAGCAAGCCCAAAGACCCAGGTTTGATCTCTGGTACCACATGCCTACCATGCCACTGCATAAGTAGACCCTGTACCACATAAATAAATACATAAATACATTTACAAATTTTAGAAGTGAGAGAAAGATTATATAAAGAGAGAAAAAGATATACAGATAGGAGACAACTCGATTGGTTTTGTAACAATTCATTTGCTTAATATATGAAACAGTATAACACAATGTTAAGGTCTAGTAGTATTAAGATATGTTTAGATACAATGAATTAGTTTATTATTAATGTATTATAATCTGCAATTTTCTAATTTGAGGTATCTTACCCATTTTTGAATGGCCTATGTATCAATAATAAATGAGAAAAAGACAGTGGTTTAATTATGTTAGAATTAGAGACATGGTCCTCATAAATCTGAGCAAAATATGATACATACACAAGATATAAGCATCTTAGAATTGATATTTATTTTTAGGCATACAGTAAGAGCTAAAAGATATTAAGTGAAGAAACTCTCTAAATTCCACTACTTATATTTTTTGTTTCATATTAAATACAGAGATTGCTAAGGAAATACAGAAATGTCATTAAAATAGCAGCTTCCAATTGTATCCTTCAGGGTTGACAGCCATGAAGATCCTTCCTTGGCTGTGTGATGTTTCTGATGAAAGAAGTAAGCCGTCATGCTCTGCTGGATCACTGGTCATTTGTTTTCGCGAGCTCATTGCTAAACCCTCACTCACTGAGTGACTTGGACATCATCCTCATGCCACGGTTCTCATTCCCACAGTGGAAATGTGTTGTGTTGAGCCCCCAATATAGGAGATCAAGGAAAGAAAGATATAAAACATAAAAATCCTAAGTCCTTCTTTGTCTCTGTAGGATTGTTACACAAATCAGCACTAACATACAGAGTAGAAATGTTGCAAGATAATGCTGTGGAAACATATCTCCCAGAAACAAAGAATTAAAAAGACTAGGTTTAAGAAAAGGCCTTAATGCTGGATGGTTAAGACCAAGATAAAGCAAGACCTATATAACAGGAAATGTAACTTTTGTATCTGACAAAGTCAGTCAAATCCCTTCAGTATTTACCCTGAAGCCCTGTATGGTACTTCATCTTGGTCCTAACCATCCAGCAGAAAAGTATAAAAATAAAGTATAAAAAGTAAAGCCATATTAATATACTGAGCTGTGAAAGACTCAAGTCAACAACTTCTGATATTGACAGTCCTACAGATAACCCACTACTATTATGGACTACTGGACTATGTTGGATTATTTTGCTGAATTCACGCACCTACAATATTTAAATGGTAATGGAATACCCGTCTCTGACAAAACTAAACGAAAAAGGAGGATATAAATGACTATTTTGTAGTGAAATGATACTTTGTATTTTTTTCCCTTTATAAAACAGGCTAGATACACAGCTATAATTTCTCTTAATTCAATGAGAAGAAAGATTTGTACTAATCTTGTTTGGACAGGGTATCATGTCTGCATCTTATACTATGAATAACTACTACGAAGACAACAATATGCAATGAATTAATTATGGTAACTGTCCTACTAACCTGTTTTGAAACTGTCTCATTGCTATTTGTTTCTCAATAAAATTAATAAAATTATTTAAATAAAAAAGCACTTAAATGAAAGAGTAGAACTTAAAATTAGTTTAGAAAATCTCTTTCCTATTCACCTAACTGTAGTAAATATCAAGTAAATATCCACCTGGAAAAGACTAGAAATGGCTAATACATGATACTAGTATGAGGCAAAGAATATGGAACTAGGAAAAACATAGACAAAACGATTGATCTCCTGTTCTAAAACAAATTTCTCCCTATTAAGATCTTGACAGACTACAGTGATAGACCCACACAAGCAGAGTGTAATATAATAGTCAAATTGCATGGACTTGTACAGATGTGGAAGTAGAATGTAGAAAACTGCTTTTGTTAATAGGCTCAGGTTACCAATCAAGGATAAACTCTACAACCATCAATAATGTCACCAAAGTATAATCTATTTCTCTGATATATTGAATTTTGATAGTAATAGTAATATAACTTTGTGGCTTAAAAAATTAAAAGTTATGTAAAACCAGGCATATGCTCAGAATTGTTAACTTCAATACATGTACCCATCCACTGTTTCCCACCTCATAGATTTCCTCTTGTATTATTGCCTTACATATTCTACCAGTGTTTCTCTAAGATCGTACACACACACACACATATTCTAATTTCATTACATAAGTAATATAAACATAAACATATATATATTCTAATTTCCTCTTTTCTTATACAAAGGGAGTATATGTTGCAATACTGTTCTTTGTATCATTTTTTCCCTTTACAGTACATACAAGGCCATATTTCCATAATGGTGAGTTGCCTCACTTCTGTCCAGCTTCATACCATTCCATTCTCTCTGTGCCTCCCTTCTTCCCTCCCTCCCTTCCTTTCTTTGAATACAGGTGACTTATAATTGTTTTGAACAATATGTATGGTAGAAGCAGCATTTAGATCGTCTTGTATTCAGGCAAGTCTGGTGATTTTGATAATGACCTAAGTCCTCATTAGAAGGTAGCAGCACATCCAATACTTTTGTTGAGCCTCAAAAAGGATCTTACATAGAGAATCAGAATAAAATCCTTAAATACTATAAATTTTTAAACTGTTTTTGTTATAAAATTTTAGAATGGTTTTCTGGAATCCACATAGCCTAGTAAAAATTGATAAATTTGGGGGAAAATCCTATGACATAACAGAATCTGAAAATGCCTTCTGATTTTAAATTCTACTTACTTTCATGTCAGTATGTTGTTTTTCCTTTGTATGTATGGTGAATCATAGTGCTTTACTTAATTTCTGAAACTATAAAATGCCATCTTTTAATATTCTCTCCCCTAAAATCTTCTGCTGCTGCAATCACATCCTTAAATATTGAACAATTCTAGGTTTTCTTATGTACTGTCAAAAATTTATATTATGAATGTACTAAGCTTATCTATCTCAACAAAGTATGGTAGAAAAGTTTGTGTGTATGTTGCACTACATCCCCAGATCTATTCCCATCCCCACTCTTTTTTCTTTTTCTGGACAGTAACATTAAGTTGATATTTTGCCAAGGCTGGACTCCTACTTGTAACCCTCCTACCTCAGCCTCTCAGAGTGCAGAGATTATAGGTGTACACCATTATGTTTAGTTGGTATACCTGCTGCTTAAGTGGGCATACCACCATGCACAGTTGGAAGAAAGCTTTTGACATAGCCTTTAGAAATGCATGTTCAGAATAAAATGCCCTAGTATGAGAAACTCAAAGAATACATAAACTAAAATAAAACAGAGAGACAGACAATTTGCAAAAGGGAATGGGATGAAGACCTGGAAGGAGTGAAGGATATGGGTAGTGGAAGGGGAAATAAAAAGAATGACAGTGTGTTATGTACATGTACCAATTCCACATGATAAATCATTATGTGCTGAAAATATGTACTATTAAGAAAAACTTTTAAAAATAACTAAATGTCTATGCAAATAAAATGCTGTAGCACATTCAAATGTATTCAACAGAAAAATAAGGCCCTGAAAGTTAGCTGGGTTTTTAAATATTAAAAAAGACAAGTAACACTTTACTGCTCAATTTTTTTTCTATTTCTGAAAGGATATGAAACAGGAATTGAGTGAATGGAGGATGTTGAAAGTAAAATGATGTCAGAAAGACAGTACACATTTGCATTTTGAAGCTCTACACACTAAGCATCCCTGATCCAAAATTCCAGAATTGAATATGCTCTGAAATTCAAAACACTTTGAACACTGACATGACTTCTGGAGCTTTTGGGATCTGGGATGCTTGGATGAGGAATATTCAACAAAGTCTATGCAAATTTTCCAAAATTTGAAACACTTCTGGTTCCAAGCATTTCCTATAACAAATGCCCATAGTCGATTTTTTGGGCATATCCTGATTTCTTACAAAACAGCTATATCATAAAACATAAAAGCTAAAAGAAACATAAGTGTGTGAAACTGAGGCCCAGAGATGTGCAGTAACTATTGCAATGTCCAACAGGTAGTAATTGGCAGAGATAAAAGATAAGTCTCTAGTCTACTAGGCAAAATCACACCTGGTAGCAGATCTTGTCTGAGACTATAAAGGGATTTAGTTATCTAGTACTTTATAAACTCAGCTAAAGTTCAGGTAAAGAAACAGATATTTTTGCTTTTTTTCACATTTCTAAAAATTCTTACAGGGAAAGAAACCCACTTCAAAACATTAATTTTGCAGCCCTCTCTCAAAACAAAATTATGGCTGGAGATGTAGCTCCATGATTGGACTCATGACTAGCAAACTCAAGGACCTAGAATAGTGGGAGAAATGTATACTCTTTTAGAAGCTAGTAAATGGGTGCCATTCCCAGTTTATTTAATATTTCTTAGTCTTATTTAAAATGAAACAAAAAAATAGCTGAGCCCAAAGCCATATTCCAAACAATCTTATTTTCCCCAAAAAGAAACATTTGGGTTTCCATTCAGATCACTTCCTAAAGAGTTACTAGTTACCCTCCAGGATACTTATGAACATCCATTCTGCTAATTCTCTGCAACATGTGCATCCACTTGGGTATCATCTGTATCCATCTTGCAAACTTTTAACAAAATTCTCTATCCTGAAAGTGGGACTTTCCTGAAAAGAATTTTACATGGTCAATGGAAATTTGAAACCCTCATCTCCCACCAAAGGAAATTCACTCTCCAGCTCAGTTCACTGTCCTCTGAATACAGACTTGTATACCTGCTTGACATTTTTCTTCACATGGTGACTAGGTACTCCAGCCTGGACATATGCAGATTATTATTGACTTCCTCTGTTTTCCCCCTCCCCCACACAGGCAAACTCCCCTTCCTGTCTGTCTACTTTAGATAAAAGTACAACTTTGTGTCTTATTGCTTCTGTCATTTTTGGAGACATAAATCCTTCCTTTCCACTAGTGCAAGTCAATAGCAAGTCCTGATGTTCTGTGTTTGAAATACATCCTAAAAGTAGCCACATCTCAGTGTTTTCGTCACCTCTACTCTGGCTCAGAACACCAGCACCTCTTGCTCATTCTACTCTTAGAACCTCCTGCTTAGTTTCATGTCTTATTAATTTTCTTTTTTTGTGGAACCGGGGATCGAACTCATGACCTTGCACTTGCCAGAGAAGCATTTATTCCACTGAGCCATCTTTTTGTCTCCTCTTCCCACTAATCTATTCTTCATATACTAATCAGAATGACCTGAAACAGTAAAACATTTCATGTTTCTCCATTGCTCCAAAGTCTCCAGGTCCCTCTATTTACTCTCAAACTACAATCCCTTCTTTTGGTTGTGGCCTACAAAACTTACCTGGTCTCTCCCAGTCTTTGCCTCTGATCTCTTCTACCCCTCTTTCTTACATACAAAGCAACAGTCTTCCCTGTTTTTAAAAGTGTTAATATTGCTGTTCCTGATGCCTAGAATGCTTTTCCTAGCCCCTAAAGGGCTTGATTCTGATTCATTTTTCAGGTCCTTGAGTGATTATTATCTTGGCTCTACCTTTCCTGCAATATTCCCCACTTGAACAATTAGTCTTTTTCTTCAACCCTGTTTTATTGTCTTTACTCTAAAATTAATCTGCTTACCATTTATCTTTTACTGGAATACAAGCTCTCCAGCATCTGGTATATTATAATAGGCACTCACATATCTGAAAGGATGGCTGAATGAATGAAACATTTCTTAATGTTTTAAAGATGCTGGGTACAGCTAGAAGGAAATGTGGGCATTATAAAGCGGAATAAAAGACTCCTGAGCCTGATGCCCACAGAGTAAAGGAAATGGATTCTGAGCAGAAATGGGGTTATCACTATACTGGAAAAGCGGAGGCTGATACACTTCATCAGTGTTTTGGCTTCTGTTTTCTCTTCATGAGGTTCTAGCCTCAGTGAAGCAGAATCAGTTTGAAAACAATTCCCTTAAAGCATCAGCATTAGGCTAGCATAAAATCAAGCATCTCCTGTTCAGCAAGATCTGCTTGCTGAAAACCAAAGCAAGGTGTCAAGGCAGACACCTCACCAGGGCCTTGAAGGAGCGTCAGGAAGCTGCTTTCACATATGCTGTATCTTTCTTGCTCACTGTGACAAGCTGGCTTCCAGAGGGTTTTAGATCCTTGGCAAGTACGGTGCCATTTTCTTTTTCATCACTTGGTACTGAACCCAGGGCCTTTCCACTGAGCTAAATTCTTATCCCTTTTGTACTTTTTAGTTTGAGACAGGAACTTGCTCAGTTACCAAATTGTCCAAAACAGGGCTCAAATTTGTGATTCTCCTGTCTCAGCCTCCTTCACTGCTGGGATTTCAGGTATATGCCAGCATCCCAGAGTTCTTTCTTTAAGTATAATATTTTATTCCCCTTGATTCTATGATATTATTATCTTCTGCTTCTTAAGTCTACTTCACTGGCAGCTAAGTTTATCTTTCTCTTATCAAGTCACTAATTATGGGAGCTTTTCAAAGCTTTGGCCAGGTCTCTTTTTCTTATTTTACTTTTCTCCCCTAGGTAATCTAGCATGGAGCTTCCCAAGCCTTGTCCCATACTGGTACACAGAGAGAAGTGGCAATATTTGTATGACTATTCAGAGCTGAAGGCCACTAGTCAGAAGGCTCAGATGACTACCTTAGCACAATTATGTTCTATCACCTGCATATTCTATGGCACAGAGGTCTGGCTAAGAGGCATTCTGAATCAGCATCTGTGTATTTAGCTATCATATATGTTCAGTCCAGGACTCATATCTTAGTACTACTCCTGTGGATCAAACTGTTGTACATCTTCTTGGATATTTAAAATGGTTGGAATGCTTTATGTCTAAAACCAAACTCATGCTTCCCTATACTGCCCAAAACTTGGTCCTCAACTGGTGCTTAATGTCTTAGTTTATATAATCACAATATTGAATTGTAAAAGGCAGATTTCAGGAGATATCCTTGCCACTACCTTCTCACTCCCTTGGGTTATCTAGCAATAAGCCTTTCTTAGTCTGCCACTTTGTCATCCTTTGCTTCTCATTTCTACCACAACTTGAATCCAACCTACCATTTATTATATATTATTAAATATACCTGAGTTATTATAGCAACCAAAAAGTCCTCTCATCTATTCTAGCCAGTCCTCATACTCATTGTCTATAGAATGATTTGATATAAACATAGGAATAAGTGTATGTGTGTGTGTGTGTGTGTGTGTGTGTGTGGTCCATCCATCCCTATAAGACAAATTTCCTTAACATAATCCACAATGCAGTAATTTTCATTATTATGTTCATTTTTTATACAAAACAAAATTTTGGTAGTGTAAAACAGTTTCATACTAATGCCTATATTGTTTGGCCTCAGTTAAGTAGTTATCACCTACAGCCTCATGTAGTAAGAATTTGGCTACAACCATTTTGCATTGATGGCATCTTCATTCACATATCTGAAGACTGGGCAAATAATTTTCTTTCCATGGAACTTCTCTCCACATTACTCATTTGGGGATCCTCCAAGCATGACATCTATCCACAGGATATGACACTTCCTACACAAGTTGCTCTTCCTACACAAAGTACACCTTCAAGAGACCAAGGCAAAAGCTATAAATCCACTTCTAACAGCCTCCAAATTTATTCAGTTTATTTTCTACCTTGTTCTAGAGATCAAAATCAAGTCAGAAGATCAGTAAGATTGGAGAGATAAAACTATGTCAAGGCTTGAATATCTGCATTCAAAATTCGTTGGAGGAGTCTGAAGACCATACCTGCATTTCCATTTCCTTCTTGCACTGCATTCTCTGTTTCTATCCATCTTAATGCACTGGACTTCCTTCAGTCCATGTATTTGCTGTCCTCTATTCTGCTGAATGATGTGCTCATACCACTTTCTTTCCCTAGGATGTTCAATACCGTTTTGCCAAGATAGCTACCATTGAACATTTAGACCTCATTAATATCTCAGAAAAGTCTTCTCTAATAAGGTTAAACTATAATGTATACTCTCCAGGCTTGTAGTCACATTTCCAACATGATCCTCATCTGCATTATTTTGTTTTTTTCATTTGTTTGGATGAATATGTAATTTAGGCCTCAATATTTTCCAGCATGCTGGAAGAGGAGCCTGACTATATTTTTTATCTCCTACAACACAGCTTGCTAGTGTGTCAATTTTGTGCATGTGTGTATGTGTATGTGTGTATGTGACTGCATAAAAAAATGATTCAAAGTATCTCTGTAAAACAAAGTATTTTCTCCTTTAAGATGTACAGTATATACAGTAATCACATTCTCATACTGAAAAACTGTGTATGCATAGACAACCTATCTATAAAACATTTTTCTTGGGAATCTTATAAATTTAAAGATCATATTTGTTTACCATACAAATTTTGTAGATAGATATATTATTCAATTAATATATCCAACCTGTGAGTTTTGTATTTAGTTTTTCAAATTTCCTTCTGAGACAAAGCTATCTTTAATTTTAAATTCTGTGCCTACATAACATATGTCAATTGCATCAAATGGAGCACTATAATCAAGAGAAAGGGATTTTTCTACTTTATGCAGGAATCCAGTAGTGACAGTGGAGGTCACTTGAAGCACTGCCCTTAGAAAGCTATACAGGGGCCAGAGAGATGGCTCAGTGGAATAAGCACTTCCCTGGCAAGTGCAAGGGTCTGAGTTCAATCCCCAGTTTTGGGAAAAAAAGAAGCTATACAGACTCTCATCAGACCAGACATGATTCTTCTTGGGCTAAAATCTGGAACACAATACTAACTACTCATTCCGTTATTAATAACATAGCTAGAAACAAAATTGCTATAAACACTAGAACTTTTAACCCAGAACAGGGGTAGGAACTATTGATTATGTTCCTTAGAAGGTGACACAAAGCAATGGGTTGTACAAGATAAAATACACTATGGTTCTTCTGGGGTTCTTTTAAATAAATGTTTGGGTAATTATAAATAGTATTATAAACTAAATTTCATTATTTAAAAGTACATTCTATTTCTGGTCTTTTGAATTCCAACTCACAGTTCTGATTGTTTTCAACTACTAGCATCATTTAGCCTAGTGGCAGAAGTTGTTTTGCAATCTAAATTCATTCAGGCAGGCATTTACTTAGTTTTTTGACCACTAGAACAAGAATTCCATGAGCTATTACTTTGGCCAGTCTTGTTCACCCAGAGCACTGTGTTGCCCAATAAATTACTGAAAAGAATAGCAATGGCCTTGAAGATTATTACTCAGAATACTATTGTATATATTATTCAGAATATACCCATATGAAGATGGTCATTTGTTATTAAATCAAGGAAATATATTCTGTCAAAGATGCAAATAAAGTGGCTACATTTCTCACTGTTTGGGGGGCTTCTTGCTTTATAGCTATTATACCACATCAAACCAATGTTTCTAATTATCTAAATGCCTCATTTGCCTATTTAAAAATTTACTCTATGGTAAGGCAGAATAAGTTTTTTGCTGAAATAGTGTCTTTCTCTGAGTAAAGTATCTGTTTCTAGAAAATAATATTTTCTTAGAAATTGAACTGAAGCTCATACATATATGATTGAGAATTCTGACCAGGTTAAAGACATTTATGAAAATAGTAAGTCTACACCCTGGTCCAGGAGTATGTGTTACTAGTTTTTTTTTTTTTTTTTTTTTTTTTTTTAATATAGCCAAGTTGACTACAAATATGAAAACAGGAATCCAAAACAGATGGCATAAAAATAGATTCTAGGTTAGTTACTTAAATCAAACTAGGCCTCTTAATAAATTGTCAAATGTTTTGTCTTTAAAAGGCTTACTCAATGAAGTTGAAACATTCATTAAGAAATTAGTGAATAACAGTTTAGATAATGCAAAATGTTACATCAAATTGCTCCCCCCACCCCCAGGGAATCCTCCTACCTGGTGTCCTTTGATACTGTTAATTAATACGGACCAACAGACATGACTTGTGGGCTTTCTGTGGGTGTGTTTCTGGTCCACTTTACATCTTACCACAAGCCTTCAACCACTGCATTATTCACAGCTAAATGTCTTTTCTTTGTCCTTCTCCTTGTTAAATGGGGATTAAGAGCTAGATAGTTTATTTTTAAGCTATAATGTGTTAGAAAAATGGAAAGACTAGACAAGTTCAACCTGCTCTATAGCTACTCCATCTTCAGGCTTGAATTTAGCGAAAGTTGTGTTACACGAAGCATGACTTTCTTGTATTTTCTAAAGCATTAACTTTTGTCTCCCTGGGATTTTAGATTTCACTCCCATTTCACCAAAAAAGAGAAAGAAGCAGTAGAGCTCCCTCTGCAGTTGCCCTCCGCACTGATCTCCTCCAGCTTTGCTGCCATTCTCTAGAAGGCCTGACTCCACCTTAGTTTTACTATAGTATAATCACTGAAAAGGCTTAGAACAAAGACAGGTCTTGGCATAAATTGAACAGTTTGCCAGACAGACTCCCCTCCCATTGTTTCTCCATACCCTATTCAATTCAATTTTTTGTTTTTAAATTTAAAAAAAATAACAGAAACATATGCAGTATTAACTTGGGATACTTTTTAGAAGTTAATCACAGCCTCACCCAGATATTTATAAAAATTCTTGTCTATCAGAAATATGGCTCTTATTCGCAGCTAAAGCTAACATATACTTTACAAGTAGGATTAATACTCAAGGGCAAGAATTTCAGAGATATTAGGAATATTGATTAATTACATTTGCTTTGGTAAGTCAATTTCTTAATTGTACAGAAAGCCGGTGGTGAATATGAGAAATGCATATTGATCAAGCTAAAGTCCTTTCAAGGACACATGCCAAGGTAGGCAGTATTTCAGGCTTCACAGTAACCCAAAGGGATTTGTGAGTAACTGTGAAAGATTTGCACCACCTCCCAGCTGCACTCCGGAGTTGCTCTGAAAACAGCAAGGCTCAGCCTGAGAAACCCTTGCCACACTGAGCATCCCTGGCAAGAAACGATGGAATATACGCAAACACTCTTCCAGCAGCGGCCGCAAGGGCAGCAGAGCCCTGCAGCGAAAAAGCTCCGGGCAGGCGAGCGAGCTCCGGAGGGCTCAGCCAGCATCCTTCTCCACCGGCCCAGGGAAGAGCTCGCATCCACCTCTAGGCTAAGGCTCCTTGGGCTTTCCCCGGCCAA
>PVKA01001263.1:48498-152769 GCA_004027165.1 Ctenomys sociabilis
AGGGGAGGGAGAGGAAGAAAGAGCCGGGTGGGGAGAAGGGGTGGTAGGGGGCGGGGTCGCAGCTGGCCCAAGAGAAAGGGAACAAATTAGGTAGGATAGGGCAAGGGGGACGGACCAAAAGGAGGGGCCGACAGGATGGGGGTGTGGTGGGCAAGTCCTTCCTCGGATAAAGAGCAGCCTGAAAGGGGACAGGAGAAAGGCCTGGGACTTGATTACAGGAAAAGTAGAGCAAACACACATATCAAGTGTGGCTCCTCCAGAAAAGAGGAGAGGCTGACTCTGCAGTCCAACTTTGCAGCAATTACATAAAAAAGCTCATCCACGCTTTTTTGAGGGGTTTCTTTTGTTAGGAAGCAATTGCTCAATGTCTGTTGTCCAAGACAAGGTAGATTCTGCCTGAATGCTGACAATAATCCTTATTGTTGATTATTTTTCTTTTTAATATGAGTGTTGGCATTACCTGTTTGGTTCTTAAGCAACCGTTATTTATTGAAGCTGTGAGGCTATGTTAGATTTTACAAGCTTCATTTTATGAAATACACTGCCATTTCGTTTTGATTTTCGCTATGCACACAAACTCAATAATGATATTTATGCATGAGGTAAGAGAATTAAAGACCACTTTTCTTGAGATAATGTTTTAAAATAAAATTTTATTGGGAAAAGTTTTAAAAGCAGATCAGCATAGTTCTTGCCTTGTAGAATTTTTTTTTGTTTTGTTTTTCCTACTTTTTTTTCTTTTATGGTGGTTTTTCATAATATCCTAAAGTGGTTCATAGAGCTATAAAAAATATATCAAAGTTTTGAACATTACCAAATAAAAACCAGTCGGAATAATTTTTTTGTAAAAATATTTATTACTAGCTTACTGTATCTACATGGACATTAGGTCAAAAACAGATGAAAAAATGAAGTTGGTAGTCCCAGGTATAGATTCCAGTGAACATGAGGAAAAGCAGATCTTAGATATTTGAAAGTACATCTTGTATTACCTGAAGAAGGGTCCTCGTTTTGTTCTCTGAAGGGAAAATCCAGGTTGAAGTTTATAGGGAAAATCAAACAATACTTTCCTTTATGTAGCATCCTTTGTGGTCAGTAGCATGAAGAAAAAATTTAAAGTTCCTCATACAATATAACTAATCCAAGGGTTAATGTAGAGGTGTCTAGAAACCTAGAAGATGAAGACTCAAGATGTAGCATGTGTTGTACAAGTACCTGTAATTTACAAAACAAGCAACACTATTGTTACAAATATAGTTGACGGGAGGCTATTGAATTAAAGAAAATTATAGGAAGAATCGACAGATCCTATTACCCAAGTGCTATGGTTTCAGTGAATATTCCCCCAAAGATCTATCCTGAAGGTTTGTCTCCAGGATAGCAATATTGGGAGGTCCTATGGACCTACAAGTGGTGGGCCTGAGGGGAGGTCCCCATGTCGTGGGCATGTCCGTGAAAGGGTTAGTTTGGAGCCTAGTCTCCCAGTCTCTATCTGCTTTCTGGGTATAAGGTGTCTGTTAGCTCTAATGTGTAATCCCAGCATTGCTACCTGCAGTCCTCATCAGAGTCAAATGAAGTGGAATGTCTGATTTTGAATTTCCAGACTATAAGCCTTTCTGTAAATTAAGTGCCTTAGGAATTTGTTTGTAGTGATGCCGATGTGGCTAATACATCTTGTGTTATTTCAGGGAACCCATCGGATGGCACCCCACTGTAATAGTATTTGCCTTTTCATTGCCCCATTGATCCCTCCACACCCTGATTTTAGGATACCAGGATCATGTATATATTTCAGTGAGTATGTTGGGGCATAGCTATAATCTCAGCACTTCAGGAACTGATGTAGAAGGATTTTAAATTTGAGTCCTACCTAGGCAGTTTAGTGAGACCCTATCTCAAAAAGGGCCAGAGCTGTGCCTCATTGTGAAGTCCCTAGGTTCAGTCCTTAGCGAGAGAGAGAGAGAGAGAGAATATATATCATTCTTAATATCTCCAGTATCTAGCATAAGGATTATCATATTAGTAAGTGTGCAATATTTGCCAAGTAAATAAACAAATGATTGAATAAACCCCACAAAATTTCACTCTCTTACTAAAACTCCTTAGTATTAAAAAGTTAAGAACATTTCATGAGTTCTTTGTTTAAGAGGCAGAGTCTTACTATGTTGGCCATACTGGCTCCAAAATCCTGGCTCAAATAATCCTCTTGCCCTAGTTTCCAGAGTAGCTGGGACTCCCAATGTGCACCACCATGCCCAACTCTTTCATAAGCTTTTGATGAACACAATGGTCTTGCCTTTGCCTGAATGTTTTCATTATTCCATTATATGTCCTCAGCTAAGGTTTTGTTTTCCCCTCAAGTAATGGCCCCTATAAAGGATTTCTTCTTTAGTCTTTTATATGCTTCTGTATCTACTTTAGAACTTATATGATGTTAATGGCAGCTACTTTTCTTGTGCTATAAAAGGCAGTGAATATATTTGTACCCAAAATTTTTATTAAATGAGTATCATTTCATTCTAGGTTAAAGATGATACTATGATTTATAATTACATAAAAGTGCTTCTCTTGGAAAACTGGTTCTTTGTACATAAATAACATGAGACATAATGTATTTAAATTATTGTTGCAGTGAACTATTACTAAATAATAAACCACACCAAAGTCAGTAGCTTAATACATGACTTGTTATTTTTCATGATTGTTATGGTTCATATACAGATGTACCCAAGAGTATCATGTAGTCATAGGTAGGGGTTTTTGAATGTGACTGGATTATGGACATTTGCAGCTGACTTGCTGTTAGAAGATGGGGTTCTGGTGACAGGATGTGTAACTTGGAAGAGTTTATCTTCTTCCCTGGCCTTCCCTTCACTCTCTATTTCCTGGACACCATGATGTGAGTAGCTTTTCCTATACTGTGTCCCTCTATTTTGTTGCCCTGCCCTGGAATCCCTGGATTACGGACTGAATCCTACAAACTGTGAGCCAAAATAAACCTTACTCCCTTAAGTTGTGGGTGTCAGGTTTTGTATCTCAGAGATGAAAAAAGTAACTAAGACAGTGCTTCTCTGTAGGCTGTTTTTGTGGTTTTGTCAGACTTGCGTTGGTATATTCTAGCAGCAGCATAGAGCTGGCAGTTTTACTGGGAGCTGGGCTCAGCTGGAACACTTGGAATAGCTGAATGTCTCCATGTAATTTTCATCCTAGTCCTTTTCACATCATGGATACTCTCAAAGCAGTATTCTTAGGGTGATAGTGGAAGCTAAGGAAACCCTTAACATCTAGATATTGGTCCTCAAAGTCATTCTATCACATTTTGCACCATCAGTTGCTTCCTCAGCCTGCCTTCCACAGTGCCAGACAACCTAAGACTTCTTTACATGGTGAAAAGAAGTAACAAAGCAAGACATCCTAACTTTTTATGGAAAGAATTGCAAAGTGACCTGGTTCACTAGATGCGATAATATTACAATCTACCACAATCTGCCCTCTTGTCACAGTGATTCATGTTCCCTTCATAAGCTACCTACTACTAAGACACCAAAGTTTAAGCTAAGAGTTAGCTGTCTTTATACTATGATTTGCTATTCACCACAACTCATGCGAAAATGTAATTCTCACTGTGGAGTCTCATGAGGTGTGGCTTTTAAGAGATGAGTGATTAAGCTCCTCAGGGATGCATGGGCTATTTGTTATAAAAGTCAGCTAAGCTCTGTCTCATACATGTGTCTGTGTCCCATCTGGTCCTCTATATTGCCTCAGCACCCAACAGAATCCCACTAACAAGAAGGCTCTCATTTAATCCTTCAAACTTGGACTTCTCACACTCCAGAAAGATGAGACAAAATAAATGCACAGCTACTTTCTCTTAATTCAATGAGAAGAAAGATTTGTACTGATACTGTTTACACAAGAGATCATGTATGCATCTTGTGCTGTGAATAACTACTATGAAGACATTATGCAATGTATTAATTATGGTAACTGTCCTACTAACCTAATTTGAAACTGTCTCATTGCTCTTTCTTTCTCATTAAAATTAATAAAAAATTAAAAAACTAAATTAGCCAGTCTCAGGTATTCTTGTACAGCACCAGAAGGTAGACTGACACATTCACCAAAGGCAGCTTTGTGTCACCCAAGTCACTCCACGCGCTCTGCAAACTTCCCATACAATCCCACAGTGTAGGCGTTTTGGGTAGACGAGAAGTCTGAAATGCACTTGGGCACTCATCACCAGTGCCCTTAGCCCCAGCAGCAGAGGTCACTCCTTTATTAGGGCACAGTTACCTTCCTTATTCTCCTTCATTTCCTCTCTCCTGCTCTTCTGGAGCAGTCTTGCCCAGTGAGTCCATTCTTTCCATCGGAAATGTCTCTTGCCAGCTGAGTAGATTTTCCAGTCAGCTTCCTGCTTAAAGTTGGGAGCCAATAATCTCCTTGCATTTTGAACTACCTTGGATATAACTCCCTTAAAAAATTTTGGACTTTATGTGAATCTAATTGGAGTTTACTTTGTAACCTAAAAGCCACATTCACAGTTCTTTTTGTGATAAGAATCCCTCTGTATTTTGCCTTATTTGCAATATTTCAAGTTCTTAGAAGTCTTTTTTGTCTACCTTCAAGTCAGTGCCTTAAGTCTCAAAAAGGTTTTCAGAAGAGATTTTACAGCCATGTCCTCATTTGAAGCTTATCCTGAATTTCTTACACAGAAAATCTGTTACTGATGTAAAACTTTCTTGGGGAATCAATACTTTCTCTAAATTCAATTATAAATGGAAAGCCCCTTCTTTAGCTCACTTCCATGTGTCTCAGTTACTCGTCTCTCATTGCTGGGACAAATATCTAACACCCAAAATGAAGGAAGGAAAGGTTTATTTAACTCACAGTTATTGGAGGTTTCAGTCCATACTCAGCTGGCTCCAAGGCAGATTGGCACATGCCTGAGAGCCATGAATGTTGTTCCATTCATGGTGGTGGAACAACAATAATGGCAACAGAGAGTCTGTCTCTCTGTCTCTCTTATGTTGCATTCAGGCTCTCTGCTGCAGGCTGGGGGAAGTACACATACCTATAATCCCAGCAGTACTAAAACCCATAATCCCAGCTTTGGATCACCCATAATCCCAGTGCAATGTGAGTTAATCTCAAACTCTGGAAGTCTCTGCCCCATGACTGCATGAGGCTTTGAGAGGACAACTAGACACAAATCATAACGCCATGGTAGGCAAGATAATACCTCCCTTATCCACAATCTAATCCTTTAGAATTTGTGAATGTTATGGCTTATATAACAGAAAGCAGTCTGCAGATACTATTTTTTTTAGCAAGACCTACAGATGAGATTATTCTGGATAATCCATATGGGACAAATATAAATAAATGAGTTTTCAAAAGGTCAGAACCCTGCCCATCTGTGTTCAGAGATTCAGCAGAGAGATCAGAAAGAGGACTCAACAGACCATTTTTGGATTAGAAAATGGAGAAGAGGATCAAGGACTATGAGTGGCCCCCACCAACTGAGATTGATCTTCAGCTCAGTGCAAGAAGGACACGTGGCTTTCAGCCTGAGACCAAAAGCACTAAAGGACCCAAGTGAGCAAGAAAACAGAATTCCCCTAAAGCCCCAATGTCACTGTGATTTTACTAGGGAGAACCATGTTGGATTTCTGACTTACAGAATTATAATAAATTGTCATTGTTTGCACTGCTGATAGTAATTTTTTATGGTACCAATGGAAATCACAAACTTCCCTGGAAGTACCTTATAAGCACAGCTAAAAGAAGCAAGCTATCACTTTTTATAGTCTCCATGAAAATCAACAAAATCAACAAGTTCATAAGAGACATTATCTTCTATGCAGAAGAAGAGTTTTATTCAGTAATGCACATTTCACATTACCACGGGCAATAGTGAATTGGTCCTCCTCTTCTCTGTAGCCACCAGCAAAAAATTCCCCTGAGTCCTTATTAGCTTTACTAGCTTCTCCTCATCCAGCATTGGCCAGCAGTGTGGTCATAAAGCTGATGACGGATATTTCAGATTTTGTTACACCAATACCACTTTGTTACATTTATTCATTGCTTTTGAGTTGCAGTACCAATTTCTGTTGAAGTTATCTGTTGCTTTATTACTACATTTTCTTTTTCTTCTCCTTTTTGAGACAGAGTTTCACAACGTAGTTCAGGCTGGCTTATAACTCACTTTTAACTGCTCTATTTATGAGAATCCACCATCCTTTTGGGTGTGGTGCTGTATACCTGTAATCTTAGTAGCTGAGAGGCTGTAGCAGAAGGATTGCTTTTATTTTAATTTTTTTATCTTTTTGGCAGAACTGGGGATTGAACTCAGACCCTTGCGCTTGCCAGGCAAGCACTTATTCTACTGAGTCATCCTCCTGGACCCTGATTGCTTTTATTTTGAGGCCAGCCTAGGCTACATAATGAGTTAAAGATCGACCTGAATGACATAGTAAGATCCTGCCTCAAAAAGATGGGGGGAGAGGGGAGAATAGGAAGACAGGAGGAAGGGGAATTCACCATCCTAAAACTAATTGGTAATAGTCACCATACAAAGGACTTCTGTCTAGCATATATAAATAACTTAAAAATCAAGCCCCCCAAGTATAAAATACAAAGACACAACAGCACTGAGATTTAGTCTCACCCCAGAAAGTATGGCTAACATTAATAAATCAACTAATCACAAATGATGGCGTTATGGTTTGTGTCTAGTTGTCCCTACAAAGCTTCATGTAGTCATGGGATGCCCTTCTAGAGATTGTGATTAATTCATGATACACTGGAATTATGGGTGCAACTGCTGCTGGGATTATGGGTGTGAGTACTACTCCCAGCCTGTGGCAGATAGCCTGAATCCAACATAAGGGATACAGACTTGCTCTCTGTAGCCATTGTTGCCACTACTACCATTTATTTGTTCTTGCTGTTTTGCTGTATTCTTTTATTTTCTTGTTCCTGATTTTATTTTATTTTTATTCATCTTACTGAGAAGTAAATAGCAAAGAGACAGTTTCAAAGCCAATTAGTAGGACAGTTTCAATAATTAATACATTGCGTATTGTTTTCTTAGTGGTTATTCATAGTGCATGATGCAGACGTGATATCCTGTCCAAACACTATTGGTGCAAATCTTTCTTCTCATTGAATTAAGAGAAAGTAGCTGTCTATCTATTCTAATATATATAATGTATTTCACTATAAAATGGTCCTTCATTTATATCCCCCTTTTTTGTTTAGTTTTTGTCAGAGATGTCAAACACACATTTGCAAGCATCATATTGTCTCCTTAGTGTAAGAACCAGAAAGAGTAAATAAAATCCAAAATGTATAACAGACATATTAAAAGAGAAAAATAACAATAAAATGGATAAACAATTGGGATGAAGGAAAGGAGAAAAGATAGGAAAAAAGAAAGGGGAAAAATCATGTATATTTATACACAGAATAGATAAGACGATTGTACTACTAATTTCTATCAGTTTTTTTAAGGTAGCAGTAAATGCTGAAAGTTCTTACTTGGACAAATTTTATATGCCCATACCTATAAACTGAGCAACTACATTGAAGACAACAATGTACAGTAAAACAATCACTGTTGAATACCTATCATCTTATTTTTTTAATTATGTATTGTTTCTGACATCTACTATTTTTCAGTGCTTTTCAAAATAAATAATTAAAAATTATACTGACTTTAAACAATGATGTATTATTCACAATTGTAAAAGTTGATCAGGTAGCTTTCACCTCAGGCAGATACTCTCAGCTATCGAGCAGCCTAGGAGACTCGCTGGCTGCCCTGCTCTCTCCAAATGCACTTTCATGCTGGGCTTCTCCATTGTGTGACAGTCTCACCACAGGGTCCCTGGAGGTCTAGGGCAGATGCTGCAAGGCCTTGAGTCCAAGGCTTGGAACTTGTACCAAGTTACATTTGCTACATACTCTTAATCAGAGTAGGTGACAGGCCCAGTCCATTTAAACAGCAGAAAATAAATTCACTCTTTTGATGAAAAATGATACAGTGGCCTATGTAGCGGGCTGTGGCTGCAGGGAGTTGTGATTCATTATGGGCTTTATACAGTGATCTAGCATAGCTACAAGTAAAATTTCACCTAAGAAAATCATACAGAAAGATAAAGGAAAGTTATTTATGAGACACCATGCTTTCAACCATAAGTTTAGTATGAGAATCTGAAGTCTGTCAGAGAAGCACATCTTTATGTCTATATAATGTAAAATATACTCATTTTGTCTTTGTAAAAGTTATAATTCTTTCTTGAGTACATATCAAAATACAACATCTACAACTCACAGAGTGGGAAAAAATATAGCCAGTTGTCCCATAGACAAAAGATTTCTATCTAAAACATATAAAGAACTAAAAAACATATTTTTTTTTAAAATCAGGCTCCCAAAATTCAAAGACCCAATTCTAAAAATAGGCATCTGAGATGAATATGCACTTTTCAGAGTAAGAAATACAAGTAGCAAATAAATACATGAAAAATGCTCAACATCATTGATCATTCAGGAGAAGCAAATTAAAACAACAATGAAATTCTATCTCACCCCAGAAAGAATGGCTATCATCAAAAATATCAACCAATAGCAAATGCTGGCAAGGCTGTCCGGGAAAAAGGAACTCTCCTCCACTGTTGGTGGAAATGTAGACTGGTGCAACCACTGTGCAAATCAGTGTGGAGATTTCATAGAAAACTAGAATTAGTGGTCTCATTTGACCCAGCTATTCATTTTCTGGGTATCTTCATATAAGAATTTTTAAAAAATCATACCACAGTGATATACAAGTACTCATATTTGTAGAAGCATAATTTGTAATTGCTAAATCTTCAAAACAAGCCAAATGCTCATGAAGTGAGGAATGGATACATGAAGATTTTTAAAAATATATATATAATGGAACACAATTCAGACATAAAGATAAACTTGAGCCTTTTATATGTAAATGGTTACAACTTGAGACTGTACTCGTGTGAAATCAGATCTATATATGTAAACATTATATTGCCTTACTATTGTGAGAAACTCAACAAATAAAATAAGATCCAAAATGTGCAATAGATATTGTTTTTTTTTTTGTTTTTTTTGTTTTTTTTTTGGCAGAACCGGGGATTGAACTCAGACCCTTGTGCTTGCCAGGGAAGCACTTATTCTACTGAGCCATCTCCTCAGCCCCCCTGCAATAGATATTGTGAGTTGGAGAAAGATAGAAGTTCATAAGAAAAGATAAAGTGTGATGGGGAAAAAAAGGAAAAACAAATATATATATATATATGCATATAGAAGATAATTAAGATAGTTATACAACTAGTGTCTCTTAGTTCATTGAAAATAAATTTTTGTGCTAATATTGTCTGGACAAGATATCATGCCTATGTCTTGGAATGTGAGTTACTACTATGCAGAAAATAATATATACTGTATAAACTATTGTAACTATCCTACTAATCTACTTTGAAACTTTTTTCTTTAAATGTAAAAGCAATGCAACATCTTTCCTGACTTTTCTCTGTGATGCAAGTTCAGTCATGGTTTTCAACAAAATTAATTATGTTTGAATCTACTACTTCTGAACGGTGATCTTAGGTAGGCTAGGTAAACATCTCTATACCTTACTTCTCTGTAAAACAGAGATAATATAGTCTGTAAAACAGAAATAGTATACGCCCCTTGGGACATATATAATAATTAAGTAAGGAAATATATGGAATCAGCACCTAGCACATAGATTTGACTTAGGTATAAACTTTTTTTTATGATTCCCCTTTAATTCTATTTGAAAAGAAAGCAAAGGACAGGCATCAATAAACTAAGGTAGAAACACAATGAGCACGAATGTTTGTATGTTTAATTCATTTATCTATTTATATTGTCCTCGTATCTACATGGTACAATCTCAATGTGTAATCTGCATGTTTAATACAAAAACTTTAGCATATCATAGCAAGCCTAAGAAACCTTTATTTAATATAAAGGTTCTTGGGTGTTTTGGAAAGGCCTAAAAAGGAGTCTTGAGAAGCATTGTTATGTTTAATTAAGCAGTGACTTACACTTCACAAGAAGGATGACATATACTCATATGTATCATTACATGCATAACTTGGAAATGCAAGAAACTGACTTGGATACAGAAACTATACAATAGATACTCCACCAAGCCCGGAAGAAACAGCTTTACCTTTAGCTCCAAAGGGTTTTATTTACTTGTCAAGCACAGTTATAACTATGAAAGAATAGGCCACATTAGGGCAAGGATGTGGCATTTTACAGAAACAATAAGGAAGGTTCAAAATTTGAATAAGCCAGGTATGTGGTACACACCAGAACTCTGGTCAACGGAGGCAGGAGAACTGTAAATTCAAACCCAGCTCAGGCAACTCTACAACTTAACAAGTCTCAAAATAAAAAGAACAAAAAGGGCTAAGGATGTAGCTCAGTGTAAAGGTCCTGGATTCAACCCCTAATAAAACAAAAATAAATAGATTAAATAAATGTATAAACAAATAAAGGTTTAGTTGCTGTCAAAGCTGTATTCAAATGCTCTAGTCAGAATTATTATTTATTTATTTATTCATTTTATGGAACCAGGAATTCAAATCAGGCCCTTGCACTTGCCAGGCAAGTGCTCAGAATTATTTTTTTCTTGGATATATTTGCATGACACTTGAAAAAAAATAATTATTTAATTATTTATTTGGTACAAGATCTTGCTATGCAGCTCAGACTCACAGTGATCCTTTTTTCTCAGCCTCCCCATTGCTGGGATTATTATTTACTTAATAGTTTCTATTCTATTTTGTATGTACACTATGAGCAAAGGCTACTTATTTCCTTTATAGTATTGAAAATAGAACAACATACATGACTGGTGCTCAGTTATATTTTAAAGAATTAATTAGTCCTAGCTTCCCTCTCCTGTCTCAGTTTTATCAGAAAAATTGGACAGCTTCCCCATACTGTTATAGGATACTAACAAAAGTTAAATAGGATGTAAAGCTGTAATACCCCACAAAAGGGAGCAAAAGGCAAGCAATAGAATGCAAAGGTCTATAGAGCATATGTAACTTGAAGTCATGTAAAATTTCCCTACTGATCCATACCTCATCTGTGGTCCAAATATGAGGACCCTGAAGCATCACAGTCCTCATATGTTAAATCAGAAGGAGTGGCTCTCAAAACCACCATTATGCCAGTGCTTATAACCAAGAGAAGGGACAAATGAAAAGTGAAAATTATTAGGTTCTCTATTTGTTGGCTCAGTGCATTCTGCTGGTCTTTTTTCCAGCCTTCTCAAAAGAACAAGAAAAAAAAAAAAAAGCAGGTAAGATGAGATCTGAGGGAATCACTTTCAAAGCCTGGGGTATCTGTAAATTGGACAGCTAGCACCTTATGTTAGCTTTCCTGTTGCTGGGACCTAATACTTAGCACCTACAACTTGAAAGATGAAATAGTTTATTTGGCTTATGGTCTCAGAAGTTCAGTCCATGATTTGCTGGAACCCAAGCAGGAATCATGACTGAACACATGGCAGGGCAGAGCTGCTCATTTCACACTGGGATGTAAAGCAGGGCAAGAGTGCTTGAGAGGAAGTGGCCCAGGGACCAGATCCTATATATGACCCAAGGTCATGCTTCCCCATCTAACCCAGACCCATCTGCAAGTGTGCTTTGCTAAACCCCTAGGCAGTTCTCATGCCAATCAAGTTGACAAGCCTCATTTTTAAGTTATACAACAGATTAACACACTACTAATTGATCTTCTCAAAGTAAATATGAATAGGATGAAAGAAACAACACTGTTAATTAAAGAGGCTTGAGGTGTAGCTAGCATAGCTATCAATTCTGGTTTCTGTGTTGGTGAGAACATGTGGTTATCAGTAGGCCAAGTGGGCTCCACAAAAGATAGCTAGGATTTTGCCATCATACTGACACTAATAAAAAAAATTAAGTACTGGTTGAAAAAGTACAATGACAAAAAGCAAACAGCAACAAGATCCCATGAATGTACCCGTAAATGCAAGAGCTGAGTAGTGTTGTTAGAGGAGAAGCACAATTCTGTATATTTGAAAGGCTATGAAAAACTCACATGGCAGTCTCTAGAAATTAGTATGAGGGTCCATGTATAGTCAGTGCTGTCACGAGTTACTGTTAATCAGCAAAAGAAAAATGATTATAGAGTGGCCCAGTCTATCCTTCTAATTCCTCTGGGGTCTGTGCCCTTAAGAAGGTTCAGTCTAGACAAGGGAGGAAGAAGCTATGGCCTAGAGACGAACTACACTCATGTCCTCAGCATAGGGAATAGGAAAGAGATGATTAAACTGTCCAGTCTATGGTGTTTTGCTATGGCAGTCTAAGTTGACTAATAAATTTGCAAGGGGCAAAATAACTTTTAAAAAAAATCTTTTTATTCATTTATTTATTTGATACAGGGTCTCACTACGCAGCTCTGACTCATAGTGAGCCTCCTGTCTCAGCCTCCCCAGCACTGGGATTACAGGTGTGAGCCACTACACTGTTTCAATGGCCAGCATGGCATGCCCACCTGGGGTTCCCTGGCTGGCATGGCATGCAGTACTGGGGATTGAACCTGGGTCCTCAGCCTTGCTAGGCATGTGCTTGGACTGTTGAGCTACCTTCCCAGACAGAGATAACTTTTTAAGTCTTAAAGAATAAATGAGACAATACATAAGAAACTTCCTTTTCCTACAATTTCAGAAACCAATTGGGTAAGAAATATAACAGTTACCTCTTTAAAAATTAGTATGCACCACACTGAAAAAAAAATAAACCAGATATCCTCCCCATCCCATTTAAGTTTTTTGAACTATTTCAACACCTACCAGATGAAGCTTATCAAACTTACAAAAAGATTATGTGACATATAAAACCATGTTGTTTCCTGTTTTGTAAGAAACAATTCTTTTGGATATTCCTCCAGTTGTAACAGCCTGAATGAAGTACCCATCAACCATGTCTGAGGAATTTTGAAAGGCATGCTCCTATAACAAATAAGGTTATTATTTGATAACAGGTTAACATTTAATAATTTTGATAAATGATCAATTGTGATCATTCTGAAAATATTTTAATGTCTACTTCAACAATGAAGGCCAAATAGCTCAGTGGATTAAAGCATCTTCACACAGGACCTGGGGCCAGGGGTTTGATCCCTGTGTCAGCCCTGCCCCCAGGGCATGCTGAGACTGAGGGTGGTGTTGCACACCTGAAATTCCAGCACTTGGGAGGCTGTAAACAGAATGATCACTATGAGTCTGATCTAGAAGTTAGACCCTGAACACTTTGTAGATTCTTTCCTAAAAATACAAAAAAAAAAAAAAAAAAAAAAAGGATGACATGTAGATATTTTAAAACCAAGAGAATAAAAGGATATTTCAGCAAAAAATGAGTTGTGAGCAGATTCTACAAGTTATTGTTAGACTCCAGTATTTTGATTACTCTATTTTGTCCTACTTCTTTTAGGAAGATATGATCCCTTTGAGCAACAAGTATCTTCTATGTTTTTGAAATGGTCTTTGTTAGCACCAATATGGATGACAAGTATTTATCTGGCTGAATTTAATTTCTGTGTTAATTTGAGTAAGTATGAACTATCAATCCAGGAAAATTTTTGTTGTACATCTAGGTTCGTTTCTCTTGTGTTAATTTACTGTGGAATTTCTAGGTTAAATGTGTTTTTCTTCATTTCACCAAAACACTCAGAAGTGGTCCCACATTTAAGAAAAATCCAATTTGAAGAAGTTTCCATCTGTAGATAGGAATTGTGCCAATGAAGTTACCTGTGCTCTGCCTAGGCACATCAGATGTAGTAAACAAGAGGGCCTGCAGCAGTTTACTGTCACAAGGGTGTTCACTAAACAAGAGAGAACACAGAGCCAACTTGTTTAGTCACCTCAGGAGAGTAAGATAGACAATAGATGGACAATCAGTGCTAGAGGAAAAGATACCTTTATTTAAGAAAATACATTTTAGAATATAGACACAAGCTATATTGCAAAATGGAAAAGATAAAAACCAGATGCTTCTAAAAAAAAAAAAAACTGAGCTCAACCTAGTGCTGTAATCTCAGCACTCTGGAGGGTGAGTTAGGATCACCCTAAATTCAAGACTAGCCTAGACTATACAGTACGTTACACCAGGCTAAACTACATAGCAGTAGACCCTGTCTCAAAATAAATACGTAAATAAACAGACACAGAGAATGAACTCAGCTCAAATGAACCAGAAATTGTAGAATTTTTTTATTAATCCAAAACATTTTCAACTATCACAGAAGAATGTTTTCTACATATTTCAACATTTGCAAGAGAAAAGAGTACAGAAGGAATAGAATTCACCTTAATCTCATTGTCCAGTGATAGGGAATGTAAACTTTTATGTATTTGATTCATTTATTTAAGCAAATACAAACTGCATCCGTAAAATGTTTGTGACCTGTTTTATAATTTAGAAACTTGTTCCTTTTTCTGAATCACTAGATTATGAAAATATAACTTCATGTATTTTTAACAGATATTCTGTAATATCCTAATATTGCACAGTAAAAGGATTTTTTCTTCCCCAGGGTAGGGTGGAATGGACAAGGCTGCCATGGCCCTCTCAGCTTCCAGGTTTTTGGAGGTTAAGAAAAAATGAAATGAGACAAAACCTGAGAAAGGCTCTTTCTCTCTCTCCCATCAGGAAAAGCAATGCATTTGCAATGCCACAGTAATAAGGAAGCCCTGACTTGTGACAGCTGTTATAGTGGTGGTCCAAGACCAGAGTCTCAGGAGGCCCTCAGAGCACTGAGCAAGCCTGCTGCAAATCCACCTTCGCCACTCTGCACCCATCACCCACCCGCAAGACACAAGGATACCTCAAACAGTTTATAAACTGACATGGAAATCAAAACCATAGTGCACACAAAGGTCCCAGTACCCAAGAGTGGCCAGAGAGGGCACTGAAAGGAACAGATGCTGTGGGACCATGTGTCAGCAACAGGTGTCCAATCCACCTCAAGGTGAAGCCTGCACAGGTAACCCTTGAACAGAATGTGGATCTCCAGATAGACCACGACAGTTGTATGCTGCAGAAACAATAATACATGCTGACAGTGTGGCACAAGTGTCCCAGGAGACAGGAGAGCAGACAGAGCAGGAGGGCTCCCCACTCCGCCTGTTACAGGGAAGAGCTCCTCAACTCTGGGCACAATCTCCCTGCGGATACAGATACCTCCTTCTGAGGGTGCACCCTACGGCTGCCAAATCTAGGACATGAAAACCAAGTGGCTACCTCTAGCCAGCCAGGAGCTGGGGCCAGCAGCTGGGAACAGGCCCAACACCACATACCGTAGTCCCCTGTGGGGCAACCCCTCCCCACCAAAGTGCAGGTCCCACAGCACCTGCCCTCCCCAAGCAATACCACCACAATTTCCATTTCATCATTAAATATGTTTGGGGGTGGTGGTGGAGGAGTTCAGTGGTAGAATGCTTGCCTACCCTGTCGAAGACCCTGGGTTTAATCCTTAGTACTGGAAAAAAAAAAGTGCAATAACAAATTTGTAGTAATTATACACAATTTATTTCTTTAGTATATAATTTTCATTAATAAAAATGATTTAGATCAAAATACTCAAGACTCCTGAGAGGCATCAATTTATTTACTGTACCTTTCCCCCTAATGAATAGATGAAGCTTGTGCATCCTTTTTATATAAATTAGGTATCTATGTACATGTTCTCTGATTCTAATTATGGATTTTTGAAGATCTTTCTGCATCAACATATAAAGATCAGTTGTGTTCTTTTTTATACTTACACTTGATGTTTACACCTACCATATCCTAAGCTTTGACTTCTGGTCCCATCCCATCGTGTGGACCAGGGAGATGACAGGAAGTGCTGGGACAGCTGCTCTCTTAAAGGCACTACCCTCCCAGGGAGAAGTAGGGACCTGCCAGAGACTATATGTATGGAGACTACAATATGTGACATGAGGAAGGGAGGCAGAGCAATAGAAGAAAGAGGATAAAGGAGTAAAAACGTGAGAAAAGAGAAATGCAATGATGTGGCCACATTGGGAGAAAAAAGATAATTACAAAGGAAGAGAGAACTGGAAGCAAAAGAAGAATTTCTGCTACTATGCTTTTATAATTTATACCTTAAAATATACTTTGGGCCTAGGGAAATAGCTTGGCAGTCTAAGCGCCTGTGTAGCAAGTGCAAGGACGGGAGTTTGATACCCAGTACCACATGCTGTGCCTGCCCTAAAACAGGGTGTGGTGGTGCACACTTGTAATCCCAGTGCTGAGGAGGCTGAGACAGGAGGATTACTGCTAGTCTGAGCTACAGTGAAACCCTGTAGCAAATTAATAAATATATATAAATATCTATGTATCTATATATAGGGTTTTTTTTTTTTTTTTTTTTTTTTTTGGTATATAGACTTCCACTTCATAGTAAACTTGGCAGTAAGTTGACAAATAATACTATTTATTTGTTTTCCTTGATGGAACCAGGGATTGAACTCAGGCCCTTGTGCTTGCCAGGGAAATGCTTATTCTACTGAGTCATCTCCCTGGCCCCAAATAATACTATCGAGACATATGACATCTACTCCCCAAAACAACCCTGTATTTTCTACACTACAACTCAGGCTGGCTTGGCATTGAGGAAAATGAGAAATACTTGTCAAGTCTGGGAAGAAAAGGCAGGATTTCAGAAGTAAGCAATGGTGAGTAGGCAAACTGTTATGTACAGAGTGCAGGCTCCTGTGGAGGTAGGTTGGCACTGTCCAGATGGTCAAGGAAAACTGAAGCTTGTTTCAGATTATATCAGCATCCAAAAGTTTCCTGTCTGGAGGTGAAGTAGAGTAGCAAGGGAATCTGGGAAGAAATGAAGTTCAGTATTAGAAGAGTAGCATTTTAGCAGACAGAGCTGGAAAGCCAATAATTTAATCAACTGGTCTAACTTGCAAGAAAAAAAGGCCTTTAAGGGCACTCTAAGTTGCTGGCTATCAGTGGTGTTGGCTTAAATTCAAAAAAGCCCTACAGTGTCAATGGCAGAAATCAAGTTAATTAAGAACTGGGGTAGGTGGGGGCAAGTGCCCAGTCATATGACTCTAAAAAATGAGGGAAAAATCAGTACTTTGGAGGAGATAGGATTGTAAGTAGAGGGAAGATGTGATCTGACGCACAGGCCTTTGTATCTGTTTTTTGACCTCATCAAAAATAGTAGAAATAAGGGGCTGGGGAGATGGCTCAGTGGAATAAGTGCTTCCCTGGCAAGCACAAGGGCCTGAGTTCAAAAAAAAAAGTAGAAATACAAAGTTGATCCAGTAAGGGAAGCCATGAACTCTCATATATTATTTCTACCTTTTTTTCTTTTTTCTTTTTTTTTTTTTTTGGTGGTACCAGGGATTGAACTGAGAACCTTGCACTTGCCAGCAAGTGCTTATTCTACTGAGCTATCTCCCTGGCCCTGCCATATAATATAAAGATGGATGCTGTTAAGCCAGTTATATGTTAAACAGAAGTGCTCTGTCACTACAGCCAGAAAAAGTACAGAAATGACATTCTAAATGATGAACTAAAATTGGAAAATGGTCCCATTTTAATTCCTTAAAATAAAATTAACAAGTTCATAATGTTAATACCAACAATGTAAGGAGGAAATTTCCAAAGCACTAGTTAAAGAGGGGTGGATACTGATTGAAATACTGATTAGGAAAACCAGTTATTACTGTATCAGGTGGTAGTTTGTAGCTTTGTCATTAGATAGATTATATGCCTTGCAGGTTTTGTGATAGAAAACAAATGAAAACCCCCCCAAAAAAGTAGCAAAAAAAAAAAAGCCAAGAAAGCATTCAACTTTGCATAAAGACATTGACAGAAATACTGGCAATATACTCAAAAATTGGTTAAAGTCCAAATTGAGTACAAAGGTGCATCTTTGATTTAGATACATTGGTATGAAATATTATTAGTATATCACAGTTTTATTTTATTTTTGGTCTTTTTGTATAGTCTCACTATACAGTTCAGGCTGGCCTCAAACTCCCAACAGTCCTGTCTCAGCCTCCCAAATGCTAGAATGACAGGTGTGTACCACCACACCTGGTTTATAACAATGATAGACTTATATTCTTAACTTCAAGAAAACACTCAACAAAATTCTCAGAGAAGGTTCTTGGGTGATATACTTTCTTGACCCCTTGGAATCTAAGAGTATCTAGTTGCCTTTATACACAAATACTCGTTTTGGCAGGCAATATAATTCTTGATTCAAAATTATTCCCCTTTAAAACTCTGTAACCATCGTTTCATTGTCTTCTGACATTTAGAACTGTAAGAAAAGAATCTGAGATTATTCTGACTTTTGCCTCTTTTTAGAAACATGCGTTCTGTCTGGATACTTGCAAAATTGTTTCTTTGTGCTTAAAATTTAAAAGTCACAGGTATATGCTTAAGTGCTGCTTTCTTCTAATTAAATTAAAAGTAGGCTGTGAGCCTTCTTCATTTTCTGATATAATTCATTTTTCAACTATGGAATATTTTCAATTAGTTTGGTAATTACTGTTTCTGCTTCGTTTGCTTTGTCCTTTGTTTCCTATTACACATAGATTGTTTCTCCTGCACAGGCCCTCTACATCTCTTGTTTTATCTGACTTTAACTTCTTTGGATTTTTCCTCTGCATCCTGTGAGATGTTCTTTACTTTTCATTTACGGGAAGAATTTACTTGGTAACAGATCCTTTTTCTGTGTTTCCTTTAAACAGGGCTCTACTTCTTTTATGTGAAAAAACATACAACACCTACTTTGCAACCAATATCAGGGGTAAGGAACTGTATTAAATAGTCAATAACTTCTGCAAGTTTACTGTAGACTGGTAGACTGCATAGTCCATTGAATCAGAGTATATCAAGTGGAGGCATTTTCTTGATTAATTAGTTCCAGTCCTTTCTTCTGATCTGTGGTCTTGTTGATGTATTAGAATGAAATTCCCAACCTGAAAGATACCTGGGATACGTTCATGTTCTTTAAAACTGAAGAATGAATGTTAGGAACAATGGAGGTTAAGAGAGAATACATTTATTGATGAAAAGAAAGCTTCTGTCCGAGAGAGAGAAAGAAGGGGACCTGAGTGGTTTGTCAAGAAATCTATCTTTTCTAGGGATTTTTAATACAGCAAAACCATGAGATGAGATGGGTCTAGAGTAGAAAATGAGAGCTCACACGGTGGGCAAAACTATGGTCAACCAGTAAGATTACAAGCACATTTGCTTAGATGAAATTGATTAAATCTGTGATCAAATGGGGAAGCAAGTGATGTGGCAAGGAGGCCTTGAATATACAGCAGGGGCTTTTTCAGTAGGGTGTGGGGTTAGTGACTCTTTCTGGCTTTCTCAAGGTGATAGGGACCTTGATATATCAATTCCTGATGATTATCTTTAGGGAGGTATGCAGTTGTTTGATCCTTTGTCTTGAGTATCTCTTCCACTGCTGCAAACTATTTTGCTTTCCATTCTGGCTCCCTCTGAGGGCCAAGCCCAGTCTGACTGCCTATAGTATTTCGAACTCAGTTAACTATAACATTATAGTTGACCTTGAAAGTAAACACAACCATAATTCTACATAGTATCACTGATTGAGTCCAAAGATTCCCGTTGACAATAATTCATTACTTTATTTAAATGTATATTTTTCTTACCTTTCTAACGACTTTTCCCAATGGGATCCAAGCAGTCTTCCCAAGCGTTGAAGAACCAAATCTCATTCTTTATGTCATCTCTGCGCGACTCGCGTTAAGACCAATAGCTCAGCGTGAAGCTTTCCTTAAGGAACTTCTCTAGTGCCTTAGTCACTAGCACGCTGAGCACACATCCCCGCCCTTACACCCTCGGCGTGTGGCCCATCCTAGGGACGATCACGTAAGACGCACGCGCAACACTCCATTCAGCGTTCTCATTCTTCCATTGGCTTGATTTACATCCGGTCCTGCCTTGAAGGCGGGGCTAAACCCCGACAGCAGCCAATGGCATCCCGGGTGAGAGTTGAGGGCTGCGAGGCGCCTGCCAGCCCTTGCGAGAAGCAGCCTCTAACGTGAGTGTCAGGCAATTTGGTCGTCATGGAGGAAGCCTTGACCGAAGAGCTGGATGAAGAGGAACAGCTCGTGAGAAAGCATCGCAAGGAGAAGAAGGAGTTGCAAGGTGACGGGGAAGGAAATGGGAAACTAGAAGTCCCGGCCTAGAGAAGGGCGCAGAGCGGGTTGGCTTGGGGACTCTTGAAGGGAGAATGACTTGGATCCTCTCAGACTTTTTCAGAGTGATACTCTTTCGTCCGACACCATCGCCCAGGCGGCTCCTCATCCCGCAGCCTTCACTGGCTGCCTCCCAGGCCTGAGGCGAGACCGGCCTGGACCTTGACCGGCCCTCCCGCCGGCCTTCTGCCCCCTCCCCACGTCCGCCTCCCAGTCAGCTTCCTTTTCTCAGGTCTGCCCTCCTTTCCATTTCTCCCTCCTGGCTTCCCATTCTTGCCCCAGGTACGGACGGCCGCTTGGCTCAAGGGGGTGGCTTCTGAAGGCTCACCTCGGTTTTCAGGGCTGAGAAAGATATTTGACAGTTTAGAACGTGCTTCATTCCACTGTTGCCTTTTTTCCCTTGCTGTCCAGACAAACCAACCGAATTCAAAGTTTTATAAATGAGTAATTTTCATTTTCTTTTGTTTGATCTCAGGCTTCACCTGGGCTCATTGTAGCTCAATGTGACGACTTCTTGCTTTCTTCAATTAATTTTTCTATCTATCTATCATCTGTCTATGTATCTATTATTTGTCTGTCTGTCTGTCTGTCTATCTATCTATCCCCTCTTCCCTTTGTATTCTCTTATTGGTCTTGTTTTCTGTTTTACTTATTCCCTAGTTTCTGATTTAATAATTTTCTTGACCTTTTAGCTAAAATTCAGAGTATGAAAAATGCTGTTCCCAAGAATGACAAAAAGAGAAGGAAGCAACTCACTGAAGATGTTGCGAAGTTGGAAAAAGAAATGGAACAGAAGCATAGAGACGAACTGGAGCAACTGAAGCTGGTTGCCAGGGAGAATAAGGTATGTAAAATATTTGTCTTGCCTATAGAATTTGAAACAAATTGTGTTGTTTTAAATTGATTATAAAAAACCGTAAAATTGGTAGGGAAATAAAGTCATTTAGTTATGTTCATACATTTTTAGTTACGCTTTATCTGTTTGCCTTGACTACAAGATGAGCAGGTTGACACAGTTTGCCACAGGAAGTGTCTCAGTTACATCTTTCTTGTTGCTGGGACAAATACCTGACACCCAAAAGGAAGGAAAAGTTTATTTAGCTCACAGTAACTGGAGGTTTCAGTCCATATTCAGCTGACTCCCAAGGCAGAGTGACACAGGGCAGAGACCAGCCATTCAGAGACTACCTATTCATGGCAGCAGCAAAGAGCGGAGTGTGCAAACAGGAGGAATAGCAGCAAGAATGGCTACTGAGAACAAGTCTCTCTCCTACTTGTATTGCCTTCAAACAATCTGTCCCAGGCTACCTATAGTCCCAGCCTTGGATCATGAATTAATCTTAAACTCTAGAAGTCCAGCCCCATGACTGCATGAGGCTTTGGGGGACAACTAGACACAAACCATAACAGGAATCTTCCAATGAAAGTTGGAAGAGTACACTTCTGGTACCAGAATTGTCACTGAATAGCATTACAACCTGGGCAAAGTTACTTAATCCACCTGATGATAAATTTCCCCACATATAAAGTGATGACACAAATACTTGTGCTGTCTAATCACAAGTTCTTGTTAACGTCAAATGTGGCAACTACTGCAAAATCATTTTAAAATTATATTTTAATTATATTTATTACAATTTGCTCATGAAACAAGTGGTAATGAACAAAATTTTGCAATGTTTTTTGGCTAAATGGGAGCATGATTTTTATCATTTTAACTAATACTTATCATTTAACTAATACTTATCATTTAACTAATACTCAAGGTACTGGCCTTCCTTGCCTTTAAGTTACCAAACTGTAGCTACAGAAAATAAGGCACACTTCTTGAGGTGTTTGTTATTATTGTGATAATTCCGAATTGCTTCCCCCTCTTTTTTTCTTTCTTTTTTTCATTCTTTCTTTTTTTCTAATTAATTAGCAAGTTGTTTGCTCTCTTGGGCCTTCAATTTCAAGATTCTTTTCCTAGGTTCCCAAGGACAAAAATGTTTGATTCTGAAAATTACATATTTTCTAAATGTTGAAATGCAAGCTTTCATTCTTTGAACCCTTACTTTTTTCATTAACTTAAATTATTTTGAACCCTACATAAATTTTTGCTTTTTTGCTTTTCAGGTACCTCTTTGCATCTTGCCTGTTATCAGTATGTGAATTTTAGCAGAATCCTCTTGACAAGTCAAGATTCCTAATTTCAATAACATTGATAACTGTTCTTTAAAGTCTTTATCTGATTTTGATGTTTTGATCAGCCTTTGAAAACTATTGTCTTTGTGTAGTGGAGGGTTTAGATTATTTTCTGAGTAATACTAAGAATTTACTTAACTTACAGTAATAAAGTGCTGTTTATCTCAATAGAAGTCTAGCATATATTCTTAGCAAACATGTAGTTGCCATTTGAGTTTTATGATGGGTTGTATTCTCTAACAATTCATAAATAGTATGTACTACCTGACAGGAAAAGATAAGAAAAGTTCTAGAATCGGTGCTAATAGGATGGAGAAGAGCTTCTGTTGCCCAGTTTAAGGTTCTGCAGTTAGGAATGAATAGGACCTGTATTTATACAGTCTCTTTAACTTTCAGAGGTAGGATGTGTATAATCTTAAATGAATTGGCTCTCATGTAGGAAGTAAGGTACTTCCTGTTGATGGAGCAGATGTTCTGAGAAGGAAGACATGAAGAAATGAACATTATCTTTGAAGAATTATAAGGAAACTTCTTGGGAATCTAACAGATTGTCTCATAAAAGTAAAGAAAGGAGATGAAGCTATATTATATATTTTGATGTCTAGTGTTGTTACTTAAATTTGAAATATAGGAATCCATGTACATATGAGTTTCAACAATAATTTAGCTACCTAATGTTTTGAAAAATACTATCAAAGTATTTTGCACTGACTTGATAATGCTTTTCTGTTTCCTTTAGATAGATTCTGTTGCTGTTAACATTGCAAACCTGGTACTTGAGAATCAGCCTCCTCGGATATCAAAAGCACAAAAGAGACGGGTATGAAAGTCATGTCACTAAGTATATAAGATATATATATATATATATATATATATATATATATATATATATATATATATATATATATAGTTCTGGGATCTTTGTACCAGACTACATCTCCAGCCCATTCTTTATTTTTATGTTGAGATAGACTCACTAATTTACCCAAGCTGAACTCCAACTTCTAACCCTCCTGGTCAGCCTCTCAGAATCCTAGGGTTACATACCTGTGCCATAAGGCCTGGCTTTAATACAGTCTTAGGTATTGCATAAGGAGGGAATTTTTTAAAAAAGACCCAATGATGGAGTTTTTAAAAAGACTGAAAATAACATTAAGTACTTGATATATACGAGGTACTATGCTAAGTTGTTTGTGTGAAATATGCAATCTCATTTAGTCCTGATAGTAATCCTAGGAAGTAGGATATTTTAGTCCCCATTTCATGGAAAAGAAAGTAAGCCTTAGGCAAGTTTAAGCAAGTATAGGGACTGTGGTTTCCATCCCTAGCACTACATGTTCTGTCAGCTCTGCCCTTAGGGTGGGCTGAAAGGGCCACAGTCAAGTCCAGGCATAGTGCCATACACCTCTAATCCCAGTGCTGGGGAGGCTGAAAAACAGGGGGATCACTATGAGTCGAAACTGTATGGTGAGACCCTCTAACAACTAAATACATTAAAAAAAGATAAATAAAAGAAGATGTCATTATGTAGTTCTCATAGGAGGGAAGGGTTGGGGAGTGCAAATGAATTTTCTTCATACAGATATGCTGTCCTAGACTTAATTTAGACTCTAGAATATGGGCTCAGGTGACCCTGATGTCTGATATGCAGGTCTAGTTAAAAGTTAGTGTACTGAGTGAGTTAACAAGGATTTGAAGCTAGAAGTTAAACAAGTTTATAAAGAAGTATAAGTATACAGAATTCTCAGAGAAATCTCTACGTATTTATATAATGATTAATTACAGTAGAAATTCAGAGAAAGGAAAGTTTGTTGTGTTAAAGTAATGGGTTAGAATCTGAAGGAGTTATATTTAGATAGGTTGTTTCAAGTAGGAGAAACAATCTATTAAAACAAATGTGGAAATACATTATTTTGTTAGTAAAGAGCTAGAAAGAAACTGGTTTATTGAAAGTAGTGACTTAATGATCTTAATATGGGAATGAGATTGCCTAGGCAGAGGCTTTTGACTTTCAGAAAGAGATTTAAATTCAGCCTTTTAGTCCTAAGTATTTTACTGAGACTTGAAATTATCTAGGATTTAAATGTAGAATTTTTAAAAATTAACTTTGCATCTTATCATTGAGTAGTGTATAACTTAATAGAGCAGGTGAGTTTTTTCTTTCCCCCTTTTCTTTGCACTGCTGGAAACCAAATCCAGGTCCTGGTACCTATTAGGCTGGTACAAAGGCTGATGTTCTCCTACCACCCATGATGAAGTTTTAATTTCCCTTACTTGCCTAAGATTCTTTAAGATTTTAAAGCTTTACTTATATATCTATAAAATGTGGGAAAATGAAACCTATTTTATCAGGTTATTTAGGATATTAAATAATACATTTTTTGCCAGAGCCCTTAATACAAAGGCTAGAGATCTAATAGGTAAAGAAAAGATGGAATAATTTGTTATGTTATGTATAGTACGCCTTAGAAAAAATTCATCCTAAAAGCAGTGTCTTTTTTGTTTGAAACTTAAATTAATTGTAAGAGTCAAACATTTTTTGTACTTTGTAGTATTTTATTTATTTAAATTTGGCTTATGAGGCAGAGTCTCATTATATAGTTTAGGTTAGCTTTAAGCTCACTATGTAGTACAGATTTGCCTTGAATTCAAGGTGCATTTTCTGTTACAGCCTCCTGAGTTCTGGGACTGAAACATGTGCCACCCTACCATTTTTTTTTTTTTATTTCTGAGTAAATTTTATGGTTGTTAATTTCAAACAATCAAAAGTTTAGGTCTTACATCTAGTTTGATTCCTTATTTATGATAGGCATTCTTTATGTGATGGCCCTCAAGTGTTACCTAGCTTTTATAGATGAAAATAGAATTTCTGCATGCCAGTAGCATAACTTTTGGAATTGTTTAGGTATTGATATATCTCCTAGTATCTGACTTAATTCTGAAAAACATAAGGGGATCACTGATTTCTGTCTGTATCAAAAGTTGTTTATCTCCACCTACACCCTCAGGCAACAGCACAAACAAAAAATCTTCCTTACCTTGCTCAGACATTTTGTTACTTTAATTGATATGAATACCTTTTCAACTATACTCTTGACAAGTTTAATATTTTTTGTAGCCAGTTGCTTTCCTCTTGGCAGAGAAAGCGCCCTGAAGATATGTAATTACTTATGCTAATTGGATTCTGAAACAGAAAACACTAAAAGTTTATAACAGTTAAGAAAATAGAACCTGAAAGTAGGGTGGACAGTTGTTCAAGTCTTTTTCTTATTATTAAAAAAACTCAAAACATATGAAACTGGCCCTTCAGGACCTTGCACTTAACCAGGCAGCTGCTTATGCCACTGATCTATCTTCCCAGGCCCAGGGTGGACAATTGGATATTACATTATTTGAAACCTCTTTTTTTTTTTTTCTGCTAAAGTACCAAGGAACAAAATGACAGTCAATGGTTTTTATCTTTGAGAAAGATACAACTCTCGAACAAAATTTGTCTAACATTTATTGTAAGAATATTTTGAAGTACTTTAGAACACATGTTACTTTCAATCTGAAAAAAAAAAAAAATTGGCTATTTGATTTGCTTCAAAGAACTTGAAAGCCTTTTGTTCCGGTTGGAAGAATCCAAAGTAGAAATAGGCTTTTAGAATACGATGAGACCCCGGTGATTTTTAGCATACTGAAAGTAGGATGCAAACCCAGAATGAGTGCCCAGCTCTTAAGATTCCCCTCTGAGTTATTTTATTGATGTGCTAGGTTTACTAATACTATATTTATGAATTCCATGCTATTTTTTTTTTTTTTTGCATTTTCATTAGGCATTGTTGATTTCATTCTATCTTCAGTACTGTGGTAGAAAACAAAATGCTATTGGGATACTGCATTGTACAGAAAAGAATCCAATGAATTTCCCAACTAGTATGCCAGAAAGGAAACTCATTTGCCATGTGATACTGAAACAAAGAATGAGGGAAAATAAATGAAATAATCGGAATTAGTTATTATTGACTTAAAAGATTTTGCAGGTACAATAAACTTCCATTTTTCCAGTAAAAATACATAACATCATTAACTCCAGCTGCCATCTGCTCCAACCTTTATTCTGATTTAGGTGCCTGGATAGAAGGAACTCTGTGTTGTCCTTGGTCCCTGCTCTGCTTGAACCAGCTGTATGGTCTTTGGAAAACTTTCTACGTGCTGTTTCCTCAGAAGAGGAAAATGAGGGGTTTTGGATTAGATGGTGTCTAAGGTGCTTATTTTTCCTCTCCCATCTGAAGCTCTTATTTAGTCTTTTACAAAGTAATAGTGCCATCTTGTGTTGTAAGATTTTATTCATGCCTGTGATGTAAATTTGTAGATACTCAGTGAAATACATTTGTTCATGTTTTTTTCTGTTGTGGCTACATGTATAGGGAAAATCCTAAACAGGTTTACATTTTGCAAAAGAAACTGTTGCTTTTGTTTCAGATAACTCAGAAATCATTCAAAGTTTGTCTCATATGGCACACATCAGGCAGCCACTGCAGGCACATGGCAGTGAGGGTGAAGTGAATTTGCCTTCCCAGTTACATTCCCTGACCCCAAGGAGTAGAACGAGGGGCAAGAAAGTCTCCCTTTCTGTACTCTTAGTTTACCTTCTCTTTGAAATTTGTTACTTTATAAAGATATGTAGAATTTACTTAAATATTCTGTTTTCTTATGTTGAAAGGCAGTTTCCTTTGAAGTGTACAAGTAAAGCATAGTCATAGTAGAGGATCAGAAATAGAGAGAGAGAAGCACATAGACTCACATATAGCTATAGACAGACAGACAGACACACACACACACACATGCACACACACAGTTTTATAATTCTGTTGAGAAAACTTATTATATATTATTTTTCTCTTTTTTTAATGATAGATAAGCTTAGACTGTATGAATCACAAACCTTTCCTGTGTTTTGTTTTTCTTTTCTCTTTTTTTAATAATGTATTAATTCTGTTAATCACATACCCTTCTCTTTAACTCTCAACTTCATCTTTTGACCCTGTTTCTGGTATTCTAGCTGTGTGAATTACTTTTAGCTGTGAAATATGTGGTGGTCTCGCTGGCTTATGATCCTTATTAGTTTAGTTGTCAGCTCCTTTCCTTCTCCCCTAATCTTCCTACTCCACTCACATCACAATGTCTCATTAAAAAACAAAGCAAAATAAAGAAAACCCAGATATCTCATTAACCGCACCCAGCCCATTCTTAAATATCTTGCCATGGAGAGCTATTGTAAGATATTTGAAGGAAACTGTAGAATGTAGTATGTGATACCATTTTTATTATAATACATGTTACTCATGTTCTGGGGTAAACTGTATTTATTAAAAGCATAGAAAAAGTCTGGAAGGGTACACACAAACCTAGTGAGAGCACTGTTTGGATTGGTAGTGATACCCTTAAGAAACCTTGATATACCTGTTTATTTTGTTGTATAGAATGTTTTTACCTTTTACTTATTAAACATATGTGTACGGATAGATATGTGCTTTGTTTTTAAAGCAAGATAAGGATGTCTGCCTATGCATTCTAAAAGCTTTAGTTATTAATACCAAGTATAGTGGAATATTGAAGTTGGATTGGCCTAGGCTTAAATATGATAATAATGTGAGTTATAGCTTAAGACAGCTAAGTTTTAGGACACTATTTTGAAATCAGCAAGACAAGGAACTTGATGGGTAGTTTTTGTTTGTTTCTTTGGTTTAGAGAGAGAGTCTCACTGTAGTTTAAGCTAGCCATGAACTCTTTCTGCAGCATAGGCTGGCCTCAAACTCATTGTGATCTTCCTGCCTCAGCTTGACAAGTAGTCAAGCTTCATAAAATACAGTTTCTTATGTCTCAGTAGAAAGGTGCTTGGAACCCACAAATCAGAGGGGTGGAGTAGTTTGTCCTAAAGTATGTTTACAGTGTAGAAAATTCTCTTCAGTGATGAGATAATCAGTATGATAATGCTTGTGGAAAAAGGGAGAAAAAGTGGCAAAACATATTGCAACTCATTCTTTATTCCCTTAATAAATGAGAACCAGTTCTAATTATCATGAATTAACTTTCCTATGTTTTCATCTTAGGAAAAAAAAGCAGCACTGGAAAAGGAACGGGAAGAAAGAATAGCTGAAGCTGAAATTGAGAATTTATCTGGAGCCAGACATATAGAAAATGAAAAACTTGCTCAAATATTGGCAGCCAGAGAGTTAGAAATTAAGCAGATTCCATCTGATGGCCACTGTATGTATAAAGCCATTGAGGATCAACTAAGAGAACAAGATTGTGCTCTGACTGTGGCTACTTTACGAATTCAAACAGCTGAATACATGCAAAACCATGTGAACGACTTTTTGCCATTTTTAACAAACACTAATACAGGAGATATGTATACCCCAGGTAATTTTGTAAAGCATGTTTTATTAGTGGTTGTAGTTTTAAAAAAAGGTGTGCACAGGAAGAAGCCTTATCACACTTATGAGAAAAGTTTATCACAATTTAGTCAGAATTATTTTCTGTGACTTGAATAGATGCTGGCACATTTTACTTTATTTAAGTCTTTTAAGCACTTAATCATTCTTTAGTTAAAATAATTTGTTAAATATTTTTTTTAATATCAAAATAGGAATAGGATTAATCAGTATTGAAAAAATTTCATTAAGGTCATAATTAACAGGATTATTAAACATAAAGGGGGGTAAGCTTTGATTAGTTTCTGGAAGAGAACAAGCACATAATGATTATGAAAACTGATTTTTTTATCCTGTACTTTAGAAAATTTAATGTTCTCAAGAAGTTGTAATTAGGAAAATTGCTATTTGTGTGAACTTTTGTGCTATAAAAACAAATGAGTTAATAACCTATTTCCTCCAGTACATTTGATGTTTAAGGTAAAATATTGAAGTGAGCTATAAAAACACAACTAGCAAATGAGGGGAGAGCAAAAACATCAGAGGATTTTGGGAAGAAAAACAGTAGAGAAAAGTTTGACTTTGAGAGTCTACTGCAGCTTTTGCAGTATTCTCTCTGGACAAGGAATTTGTTTGTGGCTCATTTTACCTGCTGTGTAAAAAGGAGTATGAACATAATATACCCATTTTAAGCTCAGAATAGATATTTTACTTCTTTCAGGGCTGTTCTGAAAATTCCTTTTCTTGGCTAACACAGATATCATGCAGAATATATATAACTAGTTTTTCACATGATTTTGGATGCAGGTTTGGGCTTCAAAATATGTCGAAGTGGTCAACACACTGGCTATTTTCAGGGCTGTCACTGGATAAAGACAGAAATGTAGCTGTGTAATGTATGGGCCTCAGGGTGAGAGAGATAAGCAAGAATGATTTGGTTTTTAATGAAAACATGGTGGAAAGTTGGATGACTTATTTCTGTACCTCAAGAGATTTCATTGTCAAGGGAAGTAATAGAAAAAGATGTGCATAACTTGGACATTTTTATCAGGGATTGTGGTTGCTATTGAAGACTTACAAAAATTACATGCTATCTTCTCATGTTCTCTACAGAGGAGTTTGGAAAATACTGTGATGACATTGTGAACACAGCTGCATGGGGAGGTCAGCTTGAGGTATGTTTGTAATTATTCATACCCACTGTGGGTTGTGAAATGATTTCTGAATATCTTCTGTGGCATCCAGTTATTTTTAACTGATTCCATTTTTTGTTTAAAGGTTGCTTTTCTTTATATCTTTGCCATGTCTCTAGTGAGAAAGAAAGGGAAATTAACTTTCCTTTGTTTTTTTTTTTTTTTTTTTTTTTTGACGAATCAGGGATTGAACTCATTGATTGAAGTGCACTGGCCCTTGCACTTGCCAGGAAGCACTTAATTCCATTGAGCCATCTCCCCGGTCCCCATAACTTTTCTTTGCTTTTGACTAAAGTATGTACCTGGAGTAAGTGAAGCATCATTCCACTTGAAATAGCTCAGTGTTAGAGCTGTGTGTTGGAGAAGTAGGGGTTCATTCCTGTAAGTTTTCATGGGTGATGCTGCCCCTGTGTTCAATGTTCTGTGCTTTAGTGAACATTTACTCAAGGCAAAATTTACCCTCATGAATCAGCTGTTGAAAAATCACACTAGGGAAAGTATATCTATGGGAAGTCTTATCATAGCACATCTATTTCAAGTGTTAGTTTGAATTCATGTTGATAGTGACTTACTTGAAAGCAGGAGTTGATGCAGTAAAGTTGATATTAAGAAAACAACTTGTAGGGAGTTAAGATTTGTTTTAGGACACATTTTTAAAATCCTAGTTATTTTTGTTTCATTAAAATAGAATGAAACACCTACAAAGTTCCATGACAATGAGGAATCTGGAGTGTAGAAAGACAGAGGTTAAGAAGACAGCTTCTTGAGGTTCTGATTTTTCTTTCTGCTTCTCTGTTTTGTGACTTTGGGAAAGTCAGAAATCCTCTGAAGCTTCAGTTTCTTAATTATTGAATGGGAATAATAGGACCTCTGTATACTCCAAGCATTTGTGAACACTAAATAAGTAAAGTTGGGAGCACATATGTAAAAGTGAAGCTGTCAGTTGGATGAGGCTAGCTCTAAATATTTCACTTTAGGAACTGTTGCTTGAAGATGTGGTATATGTATTTTTCCTTAATCTTTTCCTTAGCAGTGTGGTATTTGTGCCTCTCCACCAGAGGGAACTGTGTCCATTAGTTATGTATGCCTGTCCTAGGTTTCAGGAACTCAGATATTCATAGTAACTTTGTGACTTCATTGAACTTTCTTATAAAGATCACAAATTACAACAAGTATTGAAAGCCTAATCAGCTTTACTTAAAATGAACAAAAACTTTTTAAAACATCCTTTGAAGAATATTTATTCATGAATTGTTTATCAATTATTTAAAATAAAAGTTGCTATTTTCATAGTCCAATACACTCACATTAGTCAACACTAGAGGCAATACAAACCTTTATTGTATAATTTCTGATTAAGAAGAAATCTTAAGATTTCTAGGGCTAGTTTTGTACTCTTCATTCCATATATATATATTTTTTTGTTTGTTTGTTTGTTTGTTTTTGTTTTTTTTAATTGGTACAGGGTGTCACTATGTAGCACCAGCTCTGCAGCTTGGACTCATAATGATCCTCTTGTTTTTATCCTCCCCAGTGCAAGGATCACAGACATGAACCACCCTGCTGGGCCTTAGTGACTGGCTCAGTGTGCCTGGGGCCAGGTACAGCATGGTGCCAGGGATCGAACCTGGATCTCTGTGCTTTCCTAAGCAGGCACTTGGTTCACTAAGCTGTCTTGCTAGACCTTCCATACTATTTTTTTTAAGTCCTGTTTTAGGTACAAGAAATACAGATTTCAAAGGAGCATTCTTTTTTTTTTTTTTTTTTTTTTTTTTTTTGGCAGAACCAGGGATTGAACTCAGACCTTTGTACTTGCCAGGGAAGTGCTTATTCTACTGAGCCATCTCCCCGGCCCCCTCAAAGTAGCATTCTGTAATATAGAATAAAAGGTTATATTTGTCTAGTGTAGGTAATTTCTATGTTCCTGAAATAGTTTACATGCTTTTAAAACCTACTGTAGTGGGGGAAATCCATCGATCCAAGGTACTGTATAGACTTGCAGTGATAAATCCATTTATGAACTTTGACTTTAAAATCAGGCCCCCCTCAATTCATTGCAGCTCATTTGATTTCCTAATGTTTGATTCTGATAGGTCTCTTAAGTTTTCTCTGCCATAGATTCTGGGTCTTTAAAATAACACACAAAGTTATAAAGTACATAAAGTGTTACATAGATTAGTATATGATAGATTAGTATATGATAATGTTTTAATTCTTAGCATAGTCATAGACAGTCCACAAATGATTAGCATTAATTTTCTTTGTAATTCTTACTCATCAGACTTCAAGCTCTAATATCATATTGTACGATATGAAGTTGCTTAAAATTGTGTAGCATTTTATTTAAATGGAAATTCCTCGAAAGTGCACTATAGTTTAAATGCATACCTCAATGTACTACTGACTTTGAAAATCATAGAATGGTGTCTCTTAACATTGCTTACACATTAGAGTCATATGAAAAGCTTAAAAAAAAAAACCAGACCTATGTTGATGTATGCCTCCTCATGCTTCAGTTACTGATTTGGTTTGGTGCTTAAGCATCAGTATTTTAAATATCATAATAAATCAAATATACTTATCACCCTATTTCATTAACTCTGACATTGATGTCTTTACAAAGCTGTTGTGTAGCCAAGGCTTGAAAAACTGCTGCCTTTAATAGGTATTTTATGTATTTGTTATTTAGTAATTATTGTCATTGTGCACCATGCTTTTGTTATATAGTTAGAAATGGATCATGTCCTTACTCTACCTTGTCGTGTTCATGTTTGTATAATTCAGTACTTTATGATTTGAATACAATTTACATTTTTATTTTTTTACTGATACTTTTTTTTTCCCCCGTAGCTAAGAGCTCTATCTCACATTTTACAGACACCTATAGAGATAATACAGGCAGATTCTCCTCCTATTGTAGTTGGTGAAGAATATTCTAAAAAGCCATTAACGCTTGTGTAAGTACCTAAAAATTTCTGTTTTCTTTTTTACAAGTAAGACAAAAAAGGCATAAAGAATTTAGGTGGGTTTTTTTTTTTTTTTTTTTGGTTAAACATCAGAAAAAGTACTTTAACCAAATTATTTCTGCTTATCCTATATTAAAGGTAATTATAGAACCAGAAAGCATTGTCAGAATACACAATTTAGATAACTTTAAATTATCTAGTTTGCTAGTCATTTTTTGTATGTGTGTGTGTGTGAGTTAAAAATATAGTGATTTCTAAAGATTGCAAAGATTTGGGAGTAGTTTGTATATTGCTGTGGTTTGACATTAATAATGCGAGCTAAGAGCCTCAACAAATGTAAATGCTGAAATACAGGAGGTCAACCCTTATAGAGGAGAAGGGAGCATAAAGGAATTAAAAATGATCAAGATATGTTACATGCATGTACAAAGTCCCTGAAACAAACACAACTATTTTGTATTGTAAAGATTCTTTTGTATTATAAAGATTCATGTTGCCTACTCATTCCTTACGAGATTTTTTTTTTCAATATTGCCAATATATTTTGATTCAAAAAATCTCCAAAATACAGCATGGATGACTTCTTTGCTTTAGTGTTTACTAGTTAAACTTATTAAGTTAGTCATTAGTGACCTGAATTTAGGTGAGAATTGGAAGTTTATTGAGCATTCATCTCAGCCTTTCCATTTGCCCTTGTGGTTGCACCACTTGATGGCTGCTGATACTTGTCAAACAGTGCTCTTAATATGCTCATTTGTTCTATTGAATGATACCACTGTGAGCTGAGTCATTCAGAGTGCTTGGTTTTGTAAGAATAATAGTCATTTATATACGATGAATTATTTTTATCAAAACTACTTATTCTTTTCATTGCAGATATATGAGACATGCATATGGCTTAGGAGAACATTATAATTCTGTTACACGGTTGGTGAACACAGTTACTGAAAATTGCAGCTAGTTTACAAAATGTTATGCATTTATTTATGTTTCAGTGCAGTATTCAAGTCTGAATATTTCTGCCAAGTGCTAGATTGTTCTAAATGCTATTGAAAAACTCAACTACCTTAATCAGTTTTGTGAATAAGTTTACAAACAAACTTTTTAGAATTATGTCAAATATGTCAGAGATATAAACTTTAACCATTTTCCTCTTTGTGGTATTTTTAAAACTGGTAAGTCTTTTGTGGAGAACATCATTCAGAGTCCAGGAAAGTACTCTCTTCACTGATATTTTTAATTATATCATCATGAATATTCTGTTTTGGAATAAATTATAAATATTCTAAAATTCTCCCCAATGATAAAAGCTTCCGAAGTAACCATTTTAATGTATTTTGTTTTTATTTAAAGAATTAAAGTGATTGCTTCTCTTTGTCATTCAAACAATATATGGTGGTAGCAAAGTTAATTAATGCTTAGAAAATGACCTTGACTGAGTAAATGTGGTCTTCATAGAATTAACACAATGAAGCTTTTTACATAGTGTATGTTTCAAAGGTGCAGTGAAGAAGCTTGGTTTAGAAGAATTGTAAATATTCAGTTGAATATCAGTGGTTAAGGTTAAAGAAATGAGACAAATTCAGAGATAAATAGATATTCACTGTTGTCTGCTTTAAACTCTAAGGAATTATAGGACTTGTGTGTAAGTTTAAAAAGACCTGACACATTATGGTCTAATTTATTTGTTAGTCTTCGCTGTTTCTTAAACTTCAGGCTGAAGTTAGTGCTATCATTTTTTTATTCTCCATAACTGTAGGTCTTTATATTTTCTACTGGCTTTCTTCCATCACTGCTCAGCAGCTGTGCTTTCTAGTCAACTTTTTCCAGAAGCCTCTCTTTATATTATATAATGAAGAATTTGGCAGTATAAAAGGGGCCAAGGTCACATTTACTGCACATTTTTCCTCTTTCCAATTTGTTTTACAAGTTTTCTGCCTTCTTACTCACTCTCTAGTACTAATGTCATTTTTCATTTTAAATGTTTGAAAAGTTTTATGTTGCATATATGGGTACACTTGGAAAGCCAACAAATCGGTATATAATGATGTGTGAATGACTTGTCTAATTCTGATTCCAGATAACTTATAACAGTATTCTAAGAGCAGAGTCCCTGTCTATGCAAATGTATTTGATAATTTGTTATATAAAAAATTATGAAAATGAGAATTTTGATGTATTTTTGCCAAGTTCCTTGAACTTGTGCTTTATGTATAATTTTAATATAGGTGTGGTGGTCCATGCCTATAATCCTAACCCTCAGGAGAATTACCATGAGTTTGAGGCCAGCCTGGGCTACATAGTAAGTTCAAGTCCAGCCTATACTACAGAGCAAGACCCTGTCTCAAAACAAATACACAAATTACAAGTGGAGCTAGTCTCACATGTGCAGTAGGTAACAATGTGAGAAGCTGATAGGGACTGTGGTTAAGTAGAACAAGTTGCAAGGGCATCTTAATCAACAGATTAAAAACCACTCTGCCTGCCAAACATGATATTCTCAAATCTCCCTGTTTTGTAACCTTTGACCTGATTTTTTTTTTTTAGGTTTGAAGTTAATAAAGGAATGGAATTGTAAAATATAAAATGCTTTGTCTTTATTTTGAAGTACTCTATTTATATAAAATGAAATCAAGAAGTAATAAAGTATAAAATGTAATTGAAATTCTATCTTTATCAGCATATTCTAATTTTTTTTTACAAAGAACAATTAGAATTTTCTTGTTTTTTTATTAAAATTATTTTGAAATGGTCATGGTCAGTATAGTTATGAATAGGATTTGTACACTCATCTATTTTTCATAAAACTTTAGGTGAATCTCATTTTATCTATACCTGCAAAGTTTTTTATTTGCACATGTACATGTACTGATTTAGTTTGCTATATGATGGTTTAATGGATATTACATATGCATTCTTTTATCCTGATTTGTAAAAGTATATGTCAAGAGTTCTGGAAATATCCTTAAACAAGAATTTTATTCACTTAAATATTTACAACTGTGTAAAGCAAAAATGAATGTAATTATAGTGAGCAGTGTAGCTTTGCTCATATTCTTTGATGTTTGCCAAAAGAAGAATAAAAAGTGAATGAATTAAATCAACCTTGGCTGTTCATTTTGTCGTTCTTTAACAATTTTAGAATTATGAAACCAACTCAATTACCTTTATAATTTTTCCAGCTTTAGAATTTTAGCTTTAGAGTATTTCCAGCTCTTTGCATAACTGAGAATAAGATAGTCACATATTCTTGTATTTCAAGGAAGTGGGATAAAGACAGTGTGAGCATAGCATTATGCCCCAGTCAGGAAGATAAAGCACTAGCCAGTTAAGTCATGGCTTTACAAATAAGTAAAAGCTTAGAACCTTTTAGCATAGTGAATTTATTTAGGATAAATTTTAAGGTTGTTTTGAGATTTATGAGTTTGTTTTTAAGAAAAACATTTGTGTGCAAGGATGTATAGTAATGAAGTTTGTGCAGTTGCTGGCCATATGGTTAGTGTAGTTGTCTTCAGTACATGTCATAGACTAGCTGAAGAAGCAGTTCAGTTGATTTGCTAAGAATTTAGTTAATTTTGTACTTTCTGTAAACTCACAGAGTTTCCTAGGGCCTCATTACAAAATTCAGGCTTTTTTTTTTTTTTTAAATTTATGTATTTGGTACAGGGTCTTGCTATGCAGCTCAGACTTGTAGTGAGCCTCATGTCTGAGTCTCCCAGCACTGGGATTACAACTATATACCAGTGGGCCTGGGGCAGGGCCGGGTTGACGTGTGGTACTGGGGATCGAACCCAGGTCCTTATGCTTGCCACACAGACACTTAGTCTGATGAACTCTGTCCCTAGCCCAGTTCAGGCTTTCTTAAACTCACTACATAGCCCAGGCTGGCATTGAACTTCGAGTTCTCCTGTCTCAGCCTCATGACTGCTGGGGTTACAAGTGTGCACTAGCATGCTTGGCCTAGGGTTGTCAAAGCCAAGGTGATCAGTATGAGTTACTGAATACTACAGAAATCACTGTCTTTCTGTAAAGTTGCTGAATCAGTAATTTTCTGAATAAAGATGGCTGAGGCGATATCCTGCTGCTTTATTTCTGTGTCACACTTGTGCGCAGTTTCAGCCAATATGGTTATCAACATGGGGATTTAGAAGAACTTCAGTGCATGAGTTTGATAAGGAAAAATAATAATCTCATTTTAAAAAGATGCTGCTTTTGAGTCTAGCATTCCGCATCCCTCATGCCATGATCCTCGCCTAAAATTGGAAAGGTGTGTTTCTCAACCATGGTCCTGTTGATGTTTTGAACTCTAATGTTTTTGTTGTGAGGTTCTTGCACTTGATGTTTAGCAGCATCCCTGGTGTCTAGCTACTAAATGCCAATAGTACCCCCTCTAAAGTTGTAAAAACAAAAAGATGTCTCAGCGGTGTCAAATTGATCTCATTTGAGACTGCTTACTAGATTTTAAGTTTCATTGTTAATGAGGTGGCAAAGTTCTATAGAAAACCATTTAGAACAGATATTGGTCGTATTAGATACTCAGCTGCTTCTCATGACTTTGCCAGACTTCTCATGAGTCTTTTTTGACAGATTCCATAGGTCTTAACTTTTTCTCTATATATTAACCATGGTGGGGTGTTTATTTGGCTTTTGAGATCACTGGTGGCAGCATTCAAGATAGACAACAGCATGCACTAGCAAAAACTTAGAAATCTTTGGGTCTTGGTACTAGTAAAAGTAGTCTGTTCTGCAATGTGTACATGGACTGGGGCTCTACTCTGTTTCTGCATTCTAGGACCTAAGCCTTTGGAGTTGTCACACTCCAGAGCTGCTAGAAGAGAGCATTCACAAGGGTCTCACTTTGGCTAGTACGTTCTCTGGCCTAGAAGAAGTACTTAAATTCATTTTGTTTATTGGCTGAATCATTTCCACGGCTTCATGGATGTAGGAGAGGTCCAGAGGAACAACCCAGCCCTGTGTCCTGCAGGAAGGAGTGAGAACATGGAAATATCTGTGAACCTCATTAAGCACTGTAACTTATACCATGGTAGTGGCATTTGGGATCAGACCTATGTTTATATCTTGGCCTTCATACTTCTTAACTAATCTTTCAAAGCTTTAGTTTACTTGATATAAAGTAGGAATACCGGTTTCTCTGCTATAAGAATCCCAAAGAAAAGTAGAGAAGTTTAGGTAGTGACATCATTTTAGCATATTTAGACAATTTATGAGAATAGTGGTTATTTTCTGGGTAGTTTTGGTTTTTGGTTTTTCATTTTGTTTTGTATATATCTTTGGAAGTGGAGGCAGAATAAGAGGACATCATACTCTTGGTACTAGAAGAGGCACTGTCCAAGTGAGCAGAGCCTTGTGGTGCTTGAAAGGAGGGGGCTCACTGTTGGCCTTGGTTTTGGTCATCAGCATGTAAGGCTTTTGAACAACTTGTAGGACATTATGAGACCAGAAAGTTTGATATAATAAAAATTCTCATTATGTCTTTGATTTCCCCAAATTTGCCATTTACACTTTGTTTAGAATTTACCTGGCAAGCTTCTTCAAAAAGCAGTACCAGTGACCTCTAACTGTGCTGACCTTACCATAAGCTCTTGTATGTGTGGCACTGTGGACCCTTCCCTGAAATTTTGTTTACTACTCTTTGCTGCTCTCTTTCTGGGCTCTTTTGATCTGTTTCCTCCCCTGACTGTTTCTCAGGGTGATTTCCTTAACCTTTTCCTCACACTGCATCAGAGCTTTCTAAATTGGTGGGTGGAATGTGGTTCAGAAATGTATTTTATTTGGCCTACGTAGCAATTTTAGGGGGGGGGGAGATAATGGCATATTAATTTCATTAATCTTTATTTCTAGTTTCAGAAAAATCAGAAGAACTGTCAACAGAATTCTGTCATGGCAGCACTCAGAAAGAGCTGAATGGTAGTGTTCTGCTTTAGATAGGACGTGTGTAATTTCTGCACACCCACAACCATCCCCACATGCTCTGCTAACTTACAATTCTTGTCTCTGTCAGAAATGCCCAGTTCTGCCAGGTGTGATAGAACATGCCTGTCCAAATATATAGTGAGATGCTGTATCAAGAAAAAAATACCCAGTCTCAAGCCAAAAAAAATTTTTATACTATTCTTCTTTACCCTGTTTTTCATGTATTTCTCCCTTAACTAGACTTCGTAGTTATCTTGTTTGTCTCAGTTTTATTTCAGTGTTCTATTTTCTATTGGGATTTTTTGTTTTTATTGTTTCCTTCCTTATTTCTGTGTGTTTAATGTTTGCTATAGAAATTTCTAAAAATAAAGTATACATGTATATTTGTGTGTGTGTGTGTTTTAAAGAAGAATATTGAGAAATGCATTTGGCAACTAGTAACTAGAGGATGGCCTTAAAGCTGATCCTGCTGGCGAAAACAAGAAAGATACAAGTAAGTTTTAATGTGGGGTTATAAGTTTTCATGAACAAACTTGTTTGATTTAGAGAAATTTGTTTATGGATTATGTCCTTTTAGCAGAAGAGTTTAAAATGTCATTTATTTTATAAAGTTGTGGTAGTAGTTGAGACTGAATTCTTTTTTAAATGCCTTGCTTAGCAAAATTAAGTTGATAGTCATGTTTCTCACAAATCACTTCTTGTTTTAAGGTTGGTGAACAGCTAATAGATTTCCAATCTCATAATTAATGTAAGGTTTCTTTGTGTAACATTTCTTCATTTATGTAGTTTGTCAGGTTTGGTGATGATACCAATAAATGAGTTTTTAAACTCTAGATATTGGAGTAAATTAGCATGAATTAGGACAGCTTACAGAACATTTAAGTACTTTTAGAACTATTTTGTATATACTACATATTTGCAAAGGTTGCTGAAGGATGGCAACATTTGCAGATGGAGCTTGTGTTGGTTACTTTTTCTCATTGCTGAGAGGAAATACCTGACACTCAAAGGAGGAAAAGTTTATTTTAGCTCCCAGTTTGCAAAGGTTTTAGTCTATAATCAGCTGGCACCAAGGCAGGGTGGCATGGCAAAAGAGAAGCAGTCCACAGCAAAGCAGGACAGGCAGAAGGCTGCAAGCAGCAAGCAATAAGTAGCAACCACAGAAGCCCTCTTTCTGCCTAGGCTTCCTGTCCTTAGAGCATGTAGCACTCACACCCAGGATGGGATCCCTACCAGATTCACACCCTTAATCCCAGTATCACACACTAATTTCAGTCACTTCTGAGAAGTTCCCCTGATAACCACATGAAACTTTGGGAGACTTTTAGTTATATGCCACAGGAGATGTATTTAGACTTCTGTTTCTAAATTTGTGTTGTGTTTATATGTGCATGTGGGTGCATGTGTGTGTTTTGCAGTTGTCTGGATAGCTTTTGCACACCATTCAGTGAAGATTTGTTGAGAGAAAATGTGGCTATCTTAATTTAATTATGTATGTAAGAGTATACAAAAGAAAATGGTTTCTACTGAATTTTTATATGGGCCAACCAGTGTGCTAAATGTGTTACATACACAAGCTTATTCACTTCTCACAGAAAGCATCCCTATTTTATAGGTTGAATAAGATTTGAAGTTCAAAGCAAATAACACGATCAATCCATATAGTGAGTAAGTAGTAAGGCTAACCTTACCAGATCTTTGAAAATTCAAAGTCCATCAAGCTTTCTGTTTCATATTTAAAAAGAAAATGATCCAAAAAGAATACCCAATACCCTTCTTTATTACAGGGCAGAGAATCTATAGCACCTTTCAAGTACGTGAAGCATCATACATGTTTGGAACTTCTAGTCCAAATCTTAGATCATGCTTTAATCACAACATAAGCTTGCCAAAATAAGTTAGTGTGTGCCTTGATTTTATATAAACTTTATTCATGAATGCTATTTCTCATGCATTTTCCCAACTTTCAAACTCTTTCATTTGTCACAGGGGTCTTTTCTAAAGTCAGAAATTAGCCAGCTTCTTTTATGTGCTTGTGTTAATAAATGGAACAAGGCTTCTACTGGTCATTAAATGTCATGATTGTTTTAACTAAGGGCATTGGGTTTCTAGGATGCTATATCTGTTAGCATTCTCACAGTACTTTTTACTTCAGAAGTAGTTTATAATCATGAGTTAGCTATTTCCCATGTGATCTCAGTGGGACAGATTGCTTTTCATACTTGTTATTTTACTGATGCGACGACAGATTCAGCCAGTTTGACTGACTTGGTTAAGTTTACATAGTGTCATGAACTCGGTCTGAATTAATATCCAATGTTAGGTTTCTAGTCATGTGCTGAGTTTCACAGGCTGGTGTTATCTCAAAAGCCTGGTGATTTTTCTCATGTCATTTGCAGAAAATAGATGAAATTTGAGGCTGTCATGTTAAGTGAAATAAACCAGACTCAGTGAAATGTTGCATGGTTTGTCTTATGAGAAACTTAATAAGTAAATAAAATAAAGGAAAGATAACAGGAAACTAGAAGGTATATTTGTGGAGAGAGTGAGGGAGGCATGGGAAAAGGACATGGAAAAAACAGGGGGATAATTGAATTAAAAATAAATATGTTAAGTGCATGTACCAAAATTTCCTGAAAACAAACCATCTTTCTGTGTTAGTAACATGCTCAACAAAACAAAATATAAAAACCTGGTACTTTTTACATTTTCCTGCTCTTTGGAAAGCACTGGATGCTGATATTCTATAAGGATGCATAGCCCAGAACCCTGCCCATCTGGGTCCTGGGATATAACTCAGTAGGCAGTGCCTACCTGGAAAGCATAATGTCCTGTTTTATAGATTCAGGTCAGAACTCAGAAGTTTAAAATAGCAAACTGTCTTTTTTTCTACTTCTTGTCCCAGGTTTTTAATGTCTTAATTAAACACAGACCACAACCCTATATCTGTCATATACTTATTTTTTTTTTTTCACCGAGGATGGAAGCCAGGACTGTGGTGTGCGAGGCTAGTGATCCATCATTGAGCTGCACCCCAAATACTGTCCTAATACATTGATCTCTATTTCCCATGCTAAGTTGTGGTTCATCCTGTCTCAGACACCTGTGAAAAAACCAAGTTCTAACCAATGTACCCACATTATATAACCCGTCATTTCATCTCTATCCCTCTTTCTCTGTCACCCAAAATAGTGTGAAGCTCGTACTTGATGCCCCTTCCTAGAGTCTTTCTCCCTTCAACCCTCCTTCATGCTATTTAACTGGAATGAGAAATGCAAATCTGTTAGTCTTCCTGTACTCTTTACATCTTTAAATTTTTCTATGTATTAAGATTTTTTGACACCTTTAAATGCAGTACATTTCTGGGTGAAGAGTGATTAGCCAGTTTTTTTTTGCCAAACCAGGGATTGAACTCAGGCCCTTAAGTTTGCCAGGAAGTGCTTATTCCACTGAACCATTTCCCTGGCCCCACCCCTTTTTTTTCTTAAACACATTTTTCCCCTATTTCTTTTTTGATGGTGTTGAAGATTGAACTCAGGACTTTGTACATGCTAAGCAAGTGCTCTACTGCTGAGCTACACCCCTAGCCCTAGCCAATTCTTAAAGATAGTAAAAGCATAACCTGGAGCCAGCCTTCATTATGCAGACTGCCCAGTCTGGAGTCCTAACTCCTTCATCTGGACCATATACCTCAAAAGGCAATATTCCTTTGCCTTTCCTGTTGCCAAGTACCAGACTAGGAACTAATGTAAGAAAAATTATCCAGTCTAGCAAAAAAATAATTGTTTACCTTTATTCCAAGGGATAGTTTTGTCTGTCCCTTGGAATGCCCCATGAAGTTCCTGGCCTTGGTTTTATCTCCCCATCTCATGACTTCATGAGCACTGCTGGCCCTGTCTTATTGCCCTCAGTGGCATGTCATGCCTCTTGCTGAACTTCTTCCTTCTTGACAATCACATCTATGACTGTGATAATTATCATATCAAAAAAACAAATCTTGGCTGCCTATTAATATATTGCCTAATATAACCTTTCCAGCAGCTCCCCAACCCTTCTTATTAAATCTAAAAAAAGGTTTAATGTTACTAGCCCTATATTTTTTTTGTGTCACTTGCCATCATTACTTCTTTATTAGCTTCATGATTTATTAGCTTTGTCCTGGTTTACTTATATTCTCCATGGCTCTGTGTATTTCTTATCCTAATCCTAAACTTTCTATGTATGTATGTATATATGTATGTATGTATATATATATATGTATGTATGTATGTATGTATGTATGTATGTATGTTTATATTTTTGGTACTGGGGATTGAACTCCAGCTATGCTTATTCTGATTTTTTTGTTGTTGTTCAGACAGGGTCTTGCTAAGTTGCCCAGATTGGAATTTGTAATCCTACTATAGCTTCCCAGAGTTCTGGGTTACATACCTGCACCATCACACCTGGTTTAGGTTAGTGTACTTATTTTTTAAAATATGTGATGGCAGCATTCAGCAATCAGTACAGAAAATCTTTCTTAAACCAACACAGGCTCTTATCACTTTGAGGCTCTTTATCACTTTGTGTGCTTCTGTAAATTCACACTTACTCTTTTTTTTTTGTATTTAGGACAGAGGGTATAGGGTCTCACTCATAGTGATCCTCCTGTTTACTGTCTCCCAGGGACTGGGATTACAAGCACCCACCACTACACCCAGTCTCAGTTGCTGTCTCAGCATGCCCTGGGGCGGTGCCTGCACCACAGGCCTGAGATCCAGCTCTAGGGCCCTGAGCTATTTGGCCTGCCCTCACATTTCCTCTCCTAGTGTGGACTTCCAGAGGAAAGTAACAGTAATGGAAGCCAGTAAGCTGTCTTGCTCACTGTTGTGTTCCCAGTGCCTTGGTGTTATGATGGTGCCACACATGGAATGATGTTTCATATGTGTCTGATGAAAACTTGGTCTCTCTGCACGGATTCCAGGATGCCCTTGTCACCACAATTCAGAGATGCTCAAGTCTCTGACACAGAATGGCACAGTGTTCACTATGACCTAAGCACAGCATCCCATATACATTAAATCATCTCCGAGTTATTTATAATACCAAGTAAGTATAAATACCATGTAAATATTGTTATTCTGTATTATTTAATGAATAATGATAAAAAGCCTGTATATGTTTAATACCAGTGCAAACTTCTGAATATTTACAGCTGAACTATGTTAAGTCTGCAGATCTGGAACCTGCGAATACAGAGGGACCACTGCACATGTTGGACAGTACCTGATAATTAGCAATAACTTGGTGTTTTTAACTTGGAGGGCTCTCAGTTTTCTTTTTTTATATATTTGCATGAATTTTATACCATGGATGGGCTTTATATAGGATGCTCTTTCAGATACCACCTATGCTTAAATTGTCAATTAAATTTAATAACTATCAGTTGGAGGCTGACTATATATCACGCATGCTGGTAGAGATTGCCTTGCAGATATAGCTTAGTATAAAATGCTAACCTTCAGTTTGTTTAAAGTCTTCTTTTATTACAGATACAGAAGCAAATAATTTTGCTCAGATAGATGGTCACAGATCCAGGAAAACTGCACAGAAAGTATTTGTTCTAATGGGGAGCAGGTAGGAAGTCAATGTTGGATTGTGTCACCTAGTTCAGGCACCTAAATTGGTTAAATGATGATGGAGTGCCCATCTTTGACAGATCCAGACCAAAAAAAAAGGCATATGCAAAGGAAGAATCACGATGTGTGTGTGTATAAACAGTATAGTTAGGATAAATATGCCGTGCTTCTGCATAATTCTATGAGAAGCAAGGTTTGCACTAATAGTGGTTGGACAAGATATTATGTTGGCTTTTAGTACTATGAACAAACACTAGGGAGATAACAAGGTAGAAAGTATTAATTATTGAATCTGTAATGTAATTCAGCTATAAAAAATAAGTATATAGCTACACTCTCTTCATTCACTAATTAGAGACATCTGCTATAATAATGTTTGTAAGTATAATATCATGTATGCACCTTGTACGATACCAAAACATTGAGAAAACATTTTGCAATATACTAATTTATGGAATCTGTCCTGTTAATTTGTCTTGAAACTGTCTCATTGCTATTTGTTCTTCAATAAAAATAATAATAATAATTTAAAAAAATGTTTACTTCTACAACACACAAAAAAAGGTCTGGTAGGAAAAATGAATAGCCTGAGGGGAGTGGAAAATGTGTCTGATGCTGTTGTAAGCAGATATACTAAGAGGAGGTTACAGTATTTACAAGAGGAACTACATGTGATGTACCTGGAGCTAGAGTGATGACTTTCACTCTCAAATGTAGGGGTTTTACTTTTAAGTAGTGAATGGCTGTGACCAGAGTTTGCATAGGTATGTATAGAGGTACTGAAGAAAGATGACTGATAATAGAGTATAAGGGAAGGTTATAGATGGGAAGTAGAGCATAGTCCATGAGAAGTGATCAGATTTTGGATCATGATATTAGCAGTGGAAGAGAAGCAGAAGAGGCGATGGATTTGTATTGAATCAGCTTAGCCAAGCCCTGACTTGATCTGCAAACTTCTGCCCTGGTTAGTTGCAGGCCAGTCCCATTCAAAAGAGTCATACACAAAATCTGAATGCCATATTGAAGTGACAACTTGAAAAATTATTACAATTGGTTCAGAAGCATCAGTTATTACTATCATCCACATTGTTCCTGATTTGTTTGCTCACTCATTAGAATGAATTCATATCTGAGTGTATAGTTTCTCTTCTAGCAAATCTTCAGCTTCTCAGGATGTTGAGGCAGGCATAGCAGTACATCAAAAGCAATAACAATATGTAGATGGCTCCCTCAAAGTCATATTTTTGTAATAATTTCCATGTTTAAATAATTCTTAATTGTCATTTTCTTATCAAAATTTGATGGAGAATTTGCCACTTTATCAGAAATATCTAAGCCATATACCAAAAGTTTTAGTAGCTGGCCTTGAATGCAAGTTATAAGGACTCAAAAGAGAGTTAATAGATTTATGTCACTCAGGAAGCTGAGGATGAGAAATTAAAGAAGGTGGGGAAAATACTGCTAGATGAAAAGTAACTTCTATTATGTACTAGTAGAAAGCTTGGCAAGGCATTAATGGTGGAAAGTCATATATCTCTCCAGCTGAGCTACTTTCTAACCAGTATTGAAAATGTTACTACTGCAATTCCAGCACTTGAGGGATCAAGGTAAGAAGAAGGCCCCAAGTTTGAGGCCAGCCTGTGCTATACTGTGAGACCTCATTTCAGAAAAACAAAATGCTATTAGGATCGTTCTCACTACCTGAGTAAAAACAGGAAGAGGAAGGGTAAAAGGGAGAATTGTTAAATGAAAACAATCTATAACTTTTGGAATCTGAAAAAATAGAACTTTTTGTCATTCATTTAGCCATTCCAGACAGTAGACAGTAAATGATGTTAAAATTAAGAAATGTGTTCCAGATGTAGCAAATCCAGGGAGTCATAAAAAAAAAAATGAATTCTCAAGATGGAGCCAAAGGTAGGACTGCACAAGCCTTAGTTTGCAGTTCATGAAGATTAAAAATGCTAACAAATATAGGACTTCTTGGAATCTTAAAGTTATTCTCCATAGCAGTTTCACATAGTAGTAATCCAATATAGAGGGGGCCATCCCTGAGGGCTGTGGCTTTTATTTGATGAATAAACTATAAACTTATGTCAGAAAATCGAAGTTTTTTAAAGGACTTGCATTGTTTAGATTGAAAGGGACAGAACAAACTGATAGATAAACCTGTGTGCACTGTTGCTAGGATTTAAAAGTGATATGGATCCTATAGAAAATACTTTACATATAATGATAACATATGACCCAATAATTCCACATCTTAAAGGGGCCGAAGGAAGTCAGGCGTGACAATGCATGCCTCAAATCCCATCCTGGGCAATTTAGCAAGACCCTGTTTCAAAAAGAGGGGTGAAAATGTAGCTTAGTGCTAAGGCTCTGAGTTCAGTCCCCGGTACTGCCAAGCAAAACAAAACAAAGCTACCTGAACAATTTATACCCAAAGGAGTTGAAAATATGTCCACATCAAAACATGTCCATACACACATGTCCAAAGCAATATTATTTGTAATAATTTAAAAGAGACAACATAAACATTCATTAACTGATTAGTGAAAATATAAAATGTGTTATAGGCATAAAATGGAATAGTACTTATAACAGAAAAATGAAGTAGTCGTATATACTATAACATGGATGGACCTTGAAAACATTCTATGTGAAAGAAGCTGCATATATGATTCCATCTATATGAAGTACCCAGTATAGGCAAAGCTGTAGAGATATAAAATAGATTTGTAATTGCTGATTGGGGTAAATAAGAGGACTGATGAGCATTTGCTAAATACACCTTCTTTTGATGATGGCGAGAGCATTTACACATTGATTTTAGTGATGATCACACAATTTGATGGAAACCATTGTGCAGTACATTTCAAATGGTAGATTATACGATGTGGTAAGAATATTTTAAGCTATTACCAAAAAATGAAAAAAGAATAAAGAGAAGCTTTAGAACTAAATCAGTCAGTGAAAAGTGCTTGCCAAATGTGGGTCATATTTTGTTGGAAAGGAAAGAAATTCAGAGCATGCACTCAAGAGCTCAAAGAGAAATGCATGAATCTCAGGCTATGGGTCTAGGATTAGAGCCCGGTAGAGGAGCTGGCAACAGAGGCCTCCTTTAATCACTGTGAACCAGGGGCTCAAAAGAGCTGTCCTGCCTACCTCATGGAGATGTTTCACCTGCTATTATGTTGTGCAAGTGTGGGGACAGATAACTTGTCTCTTTAGTTCATAGTTCTTCTGATCAAGATGAACCATAGTAGCACTATAACCATAGTAGAACTAGCAGTATCTTTACTATGGTTCTTCAGATCAAGATGAACCGTAGTAGAACTAAATGTGTGGGAGCCTTCAAGAGCTCAGCCACCTATGGATGACAATTTAGATGACAAAATCTTTGCTTCCCTGAACAGTTGAAACTTTTGGAGAAGAAGGAGTTTCTTTTCTTCAGAGAATATGCCCCTATTTTGCATGTAGGAGGAATTTAGGTAGCTCATGACTGACTACATAGTAGACTGTGGATGTTGAAACATACCCACTATTTTTGTTGTTGTTGTTGTCCTTGTTACTTGCTATCAAGAGGCAAAATTGAATTTGTCTCCCTTTAACTGTGTGCCAACCTCAGAGATTCTTCTAAGTACTGGCACACGTGCTGCTGCATGACCTTTGGAGCTAGGTTTTGGAAGTCCTAACAGCTTCTATTCCATTGTTTTGGGATGCTGACCCTTAGGGCCAAGCTGCTATGTTGGGAGGAGGCCCCAGGCATTGAGGGGGCCTCCTACCCATGCTACAAGCAGCAGCCTGTACTACAACAGGTGGGTAAATGAACCTTTCAATCATTTTCTTCCCCACCTTTGAGCTGCCACAGGTATCTTCAAGGGGAACATGCATAAGCTCCGCCTATATTATGATTTGTGAATAAAAGTTGTTTTAAACATTTACGTTGTGTGTTAGGTTGAAGTTTGCTTCTCAGCAATAGGTAACTGGAACAGGTGGCATTAATACTATTGATTGTACTTTGGAAGTAAGGGAGAAGATAGTATTAAGGAAGTTTACCAAGTTTGCTAGGTTCGGCTAATAAATGTTATTTATTTATTTTTTTTTATGTATTTAGCCCAGAATATACAGGGTCTCACTACACAGACTGGACTTGTACAGATTCTCTTGTTTTCAGCCTCCCAAGCACTGGGATTACAAGCTTGTGCCACCACGCCCAGTCTCAATCTCAGTCTCAGTGCACCCCAGGGGCAGGGCTGGCACTGGCATGCCAGGGATCCAAGCCCTGGTCCCCGCCTCTGCCTAACCAGGCACATTAATCCCCTGAGCTATCTGTCTGTGCTTTGGCTAATAAATGGAAAGAATCAGGTTATAGTGGTCTTGTCACTCTCCGTAAAGTGCCAGTGTTTGATTAGTGTCAGCTGGGTGCTAGCTGCACATAGTTCCTTTAAGATGATGAGCACCATGGAATTTTAAAAAGCAAAGCCTTCACTCATTTTGTTTAGATGGTAGCACCATAATTATTCTTATAAAACTAAGGTTGTAAGATAGGTTTGGAAGAGAGAAGCAAGGTGAAGTGCTTAAATAGCTGAAAATTGCTTCATCATTTTGGCCACTGAAGGTCACTACTAATCAGTACTTCTTGACTTAGGATATTGATGTTTGTTACTTAACTCTATAAATTTCATTACATATATTTTAGAAATGGTTAAGAGTACCCACTAAGTGAGGCCCTCCCTGGTTGGTCCTATTTACAATTATGAATTCTTCATAACTTGTATTTCTTTTACCTACTTTTTTCTTTTTGGTTCCCTTAGCAATATGGGTAACCATATAGTTTATATTGATTGTATTTCTTCTATCAGAATGTAATTTCCTTGAAAAAAGGCATTTTTGTCCTTTTCATGTACTTTATCAGAAGGATTGGCTTGGATTCAGAACTTTTACAGGGTAGAATGTATTTCATATTGTTTAAATTTTGGAAAATTTTCCATCTAAATGTAGCACTTGTATATGTAACCCGGATGCTTCTGAGTTCTCTCAGACCTGTGAATGGGGTTCATATAGAAATCAAATACTTTATCACTATCTATAGCTCCACCTTCTTTTTGTCTTTTCAAATTTCAAATCTAAACAAAAATGAGACTAGCATACTGAATTCCTGTGTATCTATTATTCCACATCAGTAATTATCAACATTTTATGTCTTCTTTGATCTGACCCCCCTCCCCTTTTCCCCTTGGATTATTATTTTATATTTTGATACTGGAAATTGAACTCAGGTCCTTGAACTTGTCAAGCAGGTGCTGTGCTGCGGAGCTATGTCCCCAGCCCTCCCTGGATTATTTTAAAGAAAATCTAAGGCATATCTTTGACTTTTTTTTTTCTTGGCATTTTTAGGGAAGGTTCCACAGGGTGTTCAGGGTCTCACTACTAGATCTGACTCATCGTAATCTGCCTGTTTACAGCCTCCCAAGAGCTGGGATTACAGGTATGCACTGGCATGCGCAGTCTCAATTGCTGTTTTAGAGCGCCCCAGGGGAGGGTCGGCCCGGTAGGCCTGGGTATCGAACCTCTGGCCCCTGTATCTGCTTGCAGAAGCTTCAATCTGCTGAGCTATTTGGCCTGCCCTTCTTTGACTTTATTATATGTAGACTACATTCAAGTAAAGTTCCCACTCTAAGCATATGGTAGTAGTACATGCTTGTAATGCCAGCCAGCACACAGGAGGTTCAGGCAGAAGAACTGCGGTGAGTTTGAGGAGTTTGAGGCCAGCATGGGCTATAGTGAGTTCAAAGCCAGAACTACATAGCATTACCCTGTTGCTCCTGCTCAAAAAATAAAAAAGAAAAAGAGAGAGAAGGAGAGAAGAAAGGAAAACAGAAAAAGCACCTGCTCTGAAAAATAGCAAGTTTCTGGTTTTTCTATGAGTCCTCAAAAGAATATAGCAATTGGAAGACTGGGGATGTAGCTCAGAGATAGAGATTTTGCCTAGTATGTGGTGAGGTCCTGAGTTCATGCTAAGTAAGAAAAATATCCCAATACCCAGAGAGGATGTGAGTGTGTGTGTTTGCACATGTGCATATGTGTGCATGCACGCATATGCCCACACACATGTGTGGCAACCTCACATAAAATAACACATGTTCCTTCCTTTAAGTCCTGGCTTCCACTTATTTGATTGAGGAAGAGGCAGCCTTTGGGATCTTGCTGACCATCAGTTCTGCCCTGTGCCTGTCACTCTTAACCTCGTGATACTAGACTCTTTGAAAGAACAATGTCTTATTTTACCTGAAAAGTCCAGTATGCATTTCAAAATGTTAGGCTAAGTGCTATTATTGTGCTATTGTTACACATAATAAAATTATAATTTCTATTAGCTGATATCCCTTCATAAATACCTTTTCCTCATTGACTGCAAGATATTTGTATTCAAATGAGGGTTCAATCCAGGTCCTAACATTGCATCTGGATTTTGTTTGTCTTAAGTTAATTTTCTTTATAACTTTCATTTCTCTTTTTGTTAATGCCAGTGATTTGTGGGTGAAGCTTATGTCATTTGCCCTATAGAACATTCTGTTCTAGATTTGACCAAGTTCTTTCTTGAGAATTTTAAGCTGCTGTCTGCTTCTCATACATTCAAATAAATGTTCTTAATGCCATTATTAGATTTAGGTTTAGTTCTTAGGCAAGAACATTTTGTTTAGTAATGTGTGATTTTTAGTAAATCTTTTCATATGGTTTATCTTGTGATTATCTAGATTTTAATAATGGCTAGAGCTGATTACTGAGTTAAATTATTAATTTGATCCTTTACTTAAGGAGTTCCATATCAGCCTTTCAGCTAACACTTTAAGCAATCAATTATGATTTTTGCATGGATCCTTTATTCCATTAAAATTGCAGAAATAGTGAATTTTCTAAAGCTACTTTTTCTTCAGTTGGTAACTTTAATCCCCCTTTGAATAGGAACTTTATTAACTATTATGCTAAAATTCTGTTTAGTAAGAGTAGAACAAATGTTTGGTACTATTTCTTTATCAATTTTTAGTGTTTGGTGCCCTAACAATTCTGGTGCCAGGATGGTTGTTTTCTTAAAAACTATCATTATGAATTTTTAGAATTTAGTATGCTCTGATGTGTTTCAGTCTATTCTAGGGTTTTATATTCTCGGATCCTCAATTACATCCCATCATAAACTGGTGGAACCTCCTAGAAATTGGCTTCTGTGTCCTTTTGATGTAATCTCAGTAATCTTTGATAGCTTCCATATCTCTGGCATGAAATAGTCAAAGCTTGACTTATATATTTTCTCTCCCAGTCCTGGATCTGCTGTTTTTCCCTTTCTAGCTTTTCTGTAGGAACCTATCTGATGCCTTCTGACTTCAGCATGGTGGAGCTCAGAATGCTTTTGTTTCCATGACGCATCTGTTCTGCAAGTAGGGGTTCTAAAGATGCAGAAGAAAGAGCACTAATCTCTCAGGTTACTTTCTTCTTCTAAGATCATGGCAGAAAGACTGCTGATAGGAGCGCTGAAGGGTGGCAAAAACACTAAGATCGTTACTTTGAATGGGAAGAAGATGACAAAGATGCCCTCAACATTAGGAAAACTGCCTGGCTTGAAAACCTTACACCTTCAAAATAACCTCATCCCCAAAGTATGTCCAGAGATAAGTACCTTGACCCAGGTGAGGAACTTCATCTTCATAGACTGAGAATGGAAAATAAGAAGACCAAACTGGTGAGAAATGGAAACATAAGACTTTGAGCTGCGGAGACTTAGCTCTCTCAAGACAATATGGAGCGTTGTTGGAGACACATAAGAAGGCCGTCTTGCTTAGGGGATTATGTGTGGTGGGGAGAGAATATGTTTCAGTTTACTCATGTGCTCTGTGGCCACATCTGGAGTCAGGGGATTAGGTCTGCCACACTCATCTTTCTGGAGGCTGTCATCTGGAAAGGGGCCGGAAGCCTGGTTCTGCTTGTCTACCTTGGGGGCTCACATCTGGAAGTGGGTTTGCGGCCCCAGGAAAGGCTGTTCACCCTGGGGACTGTCCTGAAGCTTTTGCATATGGAATGAAGAGATACTTAGGATGTAGGAAGTGGGTTCCTTTTTAGTTTCCTAGAGCAGGCTGAAACTTTGAAATGGATGCTGGCAGGGAATAGGAAGGGGAGATGTTTGTTTCTTATGAAAATAGTCTTTAACAAGGTTAATATTTTTTAAAAAAATACCTCTTTTAAAGAGCAACAATTGACATGAATAAATCCCAGATGCTTGCCTTAAACATTTCTGCCTCATAATGTGCAACTGCAGCTGCTAAACATCTTGAGATTTAGAGAAAGCAAGGAATATTAGGTTTGTAATTTTCTTTTTAACTTCTAAACTGTCATCAGCACTGAGAGCTTATGAGTTAATAAGTCATTGTAGCTCACTGATTTTGAAATGAGTTACAAAAAATATATCTTTTCTGATATATTTAGTACAAGGTCTACAGGGTCCCACTACATAGAGCGAACTCAGTGATCCTCTTGTTTTCAGCCTCCCAAGCACTGGGATTATAGGTGTGTGCCACCATGCCCAGTCTCAGTCATGCTCTCAGTGTGCCCTGGCAGTGGGGCCAGCACAGCCTGTGGTCCAGGTCCCAGTGCTCTGCCTAATTAGGTGCTTTAGTCCTCTAAACTATCTGGCCAGGCCTCTATTTTCTTATCTTTACCCATTTTATTGCCTTTTAGGTGCAAGAATTCATTTTGACTTTACAAGAAATGAAGTAATATTCACAACTTCCTCCCTTCACTAGTGACTTAAAAAAAAAAAGTGAACTCAGTAGTTACAAGAGAACAAGGACTTAGATTTTTCTAATAGGACAGATGAGTTTCTATGCCTGTACTTAAGATCTGAAGCCACAGATGGATTCTCTTCCTCTGCTTAAATGTACTTTTCTAAAATAATGTATATTGTTTTAAGAATGCTAATTAAGATCAAGAATCTTGTAACTGGAAAGTTATGTTTTATGCTACTTCCTCTGAGCCTCAATCGTAACCTCCATGTATAATAATTTTAGCTTGTGCTCTTCATCATTTTTCAAACATAATTAATATGTTCAGTTGCTCCATCTGTTGTCTCCTCTCTTCTGTCTCTTTCCCTCCCTCCCTCCTTCTCTCCCTTTCTGTCTCTGTCTCTGTGTCCCTGTCTCTGTCTCTATCTCCCTCCCTCCTCTCCTCTCTCTCTCTCTCTCTCTCTCTCTCTCTCTCTCTCTCTCTCTCTCTCTCTCTCTCTCTCTGTCTCTCTAACCTTGTCCCTGCCTCTGTGTCTGTCTCTGTCTCTATCTCTCTCCCACCTTCTTCCTCTCTCTCTAGGGTTTTGAGTCAGAGTCTTGCTGTGTAGTTTAGACTGGCCTCCAACTCCTGTGGTTCTCCTGATTCAGTGGAGTAGAAGGCTTCAGACATGTGCCACTGCAGCTGTCTTAGATTCTCCATAGTTACCTTTTAAACTTAGTATCATCTCACCTTTAGTTTTAACATCAACCACAGCATCTTTTTGCTTCTTCTTTGGTAAGATGATGTATCAGTGTCTATAATCCACTTTGGCTCTATTTCTGTTCCCCTTCTTCTTACTTTTAAAAGCATTTACACTCTATTTTTTAATAATCATGATCGTATCTTTATTTTTCCCTTTGAAGAATTATGTCAATGGTAAATGATACCATTTAGATGGAGCCAGTGAATGTATTGTGTTTATATTTTCTTCTTTAGAAAACATTTTGAGGCTCAGGGACTAGGGTTTGATCCCCAAGCCTGCCATGCTGGCCCCACCCCCAGGGCATGCTGAGACAGCAGTTCAGACTGGGCACGTTGGCATGTGCCTATAATCCCAGCTCTTGGGAGGTTGTAAATAGGCAGATCACTATGAGTCCAATCTAGTAGTGAGATCCCAAGCACTTTGTAGACCCTTTCCTAAAATACAAGAAAACAATGTTTCCCCTGGAGATTCTAATTGCCTGTCCTTTATCCTTTGCCTTATCATGGCTTCATTTTATTTTAGAATTGAATATATTACATATTTCATAAATATACTTTTTTCCTGAGAGGTTTCCTGTGGGAGTCTCCATCTTTTGTCCCAACTAAACTGCTCACCATCTAGGTGTGCTGGACACTGTCAGCCCCAGATATCCTCTTACTGTCCTTTTAAAGTACACTCACTCTTTGCCTTTTCTTTTAGGAAGAAGTCTTCATATAGCCTAGCTGTGTATATGGTAAATATCTGATCCTTTACATATTTGAAAATATCTGTATTCTTCTCTCATGTTTGATTAATAGTAATGTAGTAAAAACTTACATACTTCAAAATGCAGTTCCTCAGGAAAAGTTATTGTAGATTGTCTTCTTTTTGTGACTCCTACATCTTTCCATCTCATCCTTCAGAACTGTAGACTGACTCCAGATTTTGACTCTTGTTTACTCCATCTCAGTTTGCTTCAGTAAGGAACCTGCTCAGGTCAGCCATTGTTTTTGAAGGAGACATCATACCAGTAAAAATTCAACTCATTCAAGATGAGGCTTCTTGCGGCCTGTCTTAAAATGATTTTCTAGTGAGATTCATGTTAATGGCACTCTGTGGATTGGCTATTCATAAACTAGTAATTTTTCCTAAATAGGTTTTTTATAGTTGTGAAATTTTGAAAAAGAATCTCTTTTATGATGGAAGTTCCAGAAGCAGCTCAGACAAAAATGTGCCAGACACCTTTAAATGTGGATATAGATTATCACACAGTTATAAATAATGCTTGTTGCTTAGCACACTTAGTGGTAGAGAGGCAGTTTCAAAAGTAGGGGAAGGGAGGGGAACAGAAAGGAGAGAAAAAAAGGAGGAGAGAAAAAGAGCCCTGAGTGAGGCTTTGGAAGTGCCTGGATAACTTCCCATGTTTAGTCACTTAGTAGCTAAATATACAACACTTAATCTTTCTCAGCCTTGGCAGCCTGAACAACATATTGAGAAGTATTCCAAGAGTAACAGGTTTATTTGGGAATAGCAGAACTGTGCAATTAAGAGACGCATGTTGTCATGTACCAGGAGAATATTGAAATGTACTGAAAGTGTTGAAATAAGGGGAAGTTTTTAAAGGAAAAGGAGAACTTCGTGAATTATCATGAAAGAATGACACGAGGATTAGTAACAAAGCTAGTAGCAGTGCAGTGTTGGCAGACATCCTTGCTGAGCACTCTTTGTGATAAGGTTGCGGTGGACTTAGTGAGTAGTTGTGCACTGGCAGAGTCTTTTTGAATATATCTGCCATCAGCTATACATGCACAACATACTCGGCTTCAGTCTCCTAGTCCATAATTTCTTTGTTTTTATAAAAGTTTGGCTAAGTAATTTCCTCGCAACCTCAGTTTGTGCCTTTTTTCAAATCCACAGGAAACCTTCAGCACCAGCTATGCCTCAGGCAATGAGCAAAACATGTGGAGATCTTGACAGAGTGTTAGTTCATAGAGTTTACATTCTTGTTAGAGAAATGTAAGAACCAAACAAAGTATGATATGAGAATATTAGTATTCAGGAGAAAAATAAAGCCAGCTTTGTGCTGAAATGTTGAATGGCCTGTCCTACAAAGCGTTCTGTGGGCTGCATAACTGGGTAATGTGTGGTCATAGTGCAATGATTGTACCAATCCTTATTGAACATTTTAAAATAAAATTCCCAAATGAATTTTCAAAAGTTAATTTGAGCTTTTTTTTTATGTTGTTGTAGGTCATGCCCTCTATGAATTATGATTAAAACTATCCATCCACCTATGACTTTTAATTTTTCTATACTGTGAATGTTTTTTTATTTAATTTTATTTTATTAAAGAACAAATAGCAATGAGACACTTTCAAATCAAATGAGTAGGACAGATTCAACAATTAACACATTTCACATTGTTTTCATAGTGGCTTTCTGTTGTATAAGGTGCATACATGATACTCTACCTACAAACACTATAAGAGCAGATGCCTCTAATCAATTAATTAAGAGAATGTAACTGTACACCTGTCTTTTTTAAAGCTGAATTATACTACAGTTTCTTTTTTTTTAAATTTAGTTTAATTTTATAGAACACATAGCAATGAGACTATTTCAAATCTAGTAGGACAGATTCAATAATTAATACATTGCATATTATTGTCATAGTGTTTTTTTGTCGTACAAGGTGCATAAATGATATTCTATATACAAACACTATTAGATCAATGAATTGAGAGAATGCAGATGTATACTTATTTTATTAAAGCTGAATTATAGTACAGTTTCAATAATACTTTCCAACTTGTTATCTTCCTAGTGGTTGTCCATAGTACAAAAAGCCGACAGAATATCCTGTCCAAATACTATGAGTGCAAACCTTGCTTCTCATAGAATTATTGTAGAAGTACTGCATATTTATCCTAACTGTACTGTTCATACAAACACAGAAAAGTTCTTCCTTTGTATCCCCTTTATTTTGTTTAGACCTGTCAAGGATGGGCATTCCAGTATTGTTCAATTATTATAGGTACCTGAACAGAGCGAAACAATCAAACACAGTCCAGCAATCCACAATAACAGTGGTTTATCTCAAAAAGTTGTTCACTAGGGCCATTTGCAGTCAGCTTATTATGATGGCATTATTTTATATACCTCATTTTTATACTTTACTGCTGGATGGTTAAGACAGAGATAAAGCAAGACCTATATAACAAAAAATGTAGCTTTTGTATCTGATGAGGTCAGTAAAATCCTCTCAGGGTTTATCTTGTAACCCCATACTTCACTCTGTAGATCCTTTGTTGATGTCAGCCATGTGGATCATTCACGGCCATTGCTTGGCCAGTTTGCTCTCTGTGAGAGCCTGAGAGAAAGTTTTCTCTCCATTCGACTCTCCTTAGGCACACTATAGATCATCAATTGCATTCCTCTGTGGCTCCATAATCTCCTTGATCAGAAAATTTGGGGCACAACTGAATTCCATGATGTTACAGTACAGGTTCTCCTATGTCCTGAGTCTTCACTGACCTTGAAATGCTTGTTAACCATCCAGAAGAAAAGCTGCTTAGTGCCCTGCAACATATGCAGTTCAGTTTACCCTATCTGACTAAATTCTTTTGATTGTTATACATTTCTATTTGTATTTCTGCTTTTGATTTCTTATACAAGTCAGACTATATGATATTTGCACATGTGTGTCTCGTTTATTTCACTTATTGCCACTTATGTTCAAGTGGCATCCTCTTCAATATAAATGCTTCAAGTTTATCATTCTTTATAGCTGAGTAAAATTAAATTGTATAGAAATGCCACATCATTTTCAACCACTCCTCATGTGACAGGCATCTTGGTTGTTTCCAAGATTATGCTATCGCAAATTGTGTTGCTATAAATACAGGTACACAAATATCACTATGATATGATGTTTTCAGTTCCTCTGGGAAAATTCCCAGTAGAGGGATAGCCAGCTTCAATGGGATTTCCAGTGCAATTTTTGTAAGGAGCCTCCACACTGATCTCAACAATGGTTGCAACAGTCTACATTCCCACCACCAGTGGAAAAGAGTTCCTTTTTCTCCACATGCTCTCCAACATTTGTTGTTTGCGGATTTCTTTATGACAGCCGTTCTTTCTGGAGTGAGATGGTATCTCAGTGTTGTTTTAACTTGCATTTCATGGATGGCTAGCGATGTGGAGCATTTTTTCATATATTTATTCTCTTCTTTAATTTCACCTGCTGAGAAGTGTGTATTCATCTTAGATGCCCATTTCTGGACTGGGTCTTTAAATTTGAGGACCTTAATATATCTTAGTTCTTTATATATTCTAGACAGCAGACCTTTGTCTGAGTGCTTATTAGTTAGGATATTTTTTTGAAATTTATGGGTTGCCTTTTCACTTTGTTGACAATTTCTTTTGACATGCAGAAACTCCTCAAGAAGAGTTGATCCCAGTTGTTAATTCTTTCAAGTGTTTCCTGTGCAAATACATGTTTGTTCATGAACTCTTTGCCTACCCCTATATCTTCAAGAGTTACTTCTATTTTCTCTTCCAGGAGATTGAGTGTTTCTGTTTTAATGTTTAGCTCTTTAATCCATTTTGACTTTAGCTTGGTGCATGGTGATAGAGCTGGGTCAAGTTTTAGTTTTTGGCATGTAGGAAGCCAGTTTTTCCAGCACCATTTGTTAAAGAGGCTGTCTTTCTTCCAGTAAGCATGTTGGTCCCTTTGTCGAAGGTGAGGTGGCTGAGTGTGTTTGCAGAGGCCTCTTTGTCTTCTAATCTATTCTATTGATACTCAGGTCTATTTCATTGCAATACCATGTTACTTTTATCACAGTGACTTAGTATAATTTCAGGTCAGGAATTGTGATACCTCCTGCTTTGTCTTTGTTGGCCAGAATTGCCTTTGCTATTCTAGGTCTTTTTTGGTTCCAAATAAATTTTAGGAATGATTTCTCTAGGTCTGGGAGGTATGTTGGTGGCAGTTTGATAGGGATCTCACTAAATCTGTACAAAAATTTTGGGAGTATGGCCATCTTCATGATGTTGGTTCTTCCTATCCAGGAACAGGGAACATCTTTCCATTTTCTGAAATCCTCTATGATCTCTTTTCTTAGGGTATTGTAATTTTCCATGAAAATATCTTTGACTTCCTTGGTTAAGTGAATTCCAAGGTATTTCATTTTCTGTGGTGCTATTATAAAAGGTATTATTTCTATAATTTTCCTCTCCATGTGTTTGTTATCTGTGTAGAGGAATGCTGTTGACTTTTGAGTATTGACTTTGTATCCTGCTATGCTACTGAATTTCTGTATCAATTTTAGTAGTTTCTTGGTGGAATTTTTTGGGTCTTCCAAGTAAAGTACATGTCATCTGCAAATAGTGATAATTTAACTTCTGCTTTACCTATTCTTATTCCTTTTATTTTTCCCTCTTTTCTAATGGCTGTTGCTAATGATTCCAAAACTACATTGAATAGGAGCGGTGATAGAGGACATCCATGTCTTGTACCTGATCTCAGAGTAAAAGATTTCAGTTTTTCCCTTTTAGAATCATATTAACCATTTGGTTGTCATAGATGGCTTTTATCAAATTGAGATAGAGGTCATCTATTTGAATTTTCTGTAGGATTTTGAACATGAATGAGTGTTGGAATTTCTCAAAAGCTTTTTCTGTAGCAATTGAAATGATCATATTGATTTTAGTGTATTACATTTATAGATTTTTGAATATTGAACCATCCTTGCATCCCTGGGATGGATCCTACTTGGTCATGGTGTATGATCTTCTTGATGATATGCTGTATTCTGCTTTTCTAGGATTATATTGAGGAGTTTTGCATATATGTTCATGAGGGAGATTGGCCTCTAGTTCTCATTTTTGGTTGTGTCTTTCCGTGGTTTGGAATCAGTAAAATACTTGGTTCCAGAAATGATTTTGGGAGGACTGCTTCCTTTTGAATTTCACTGAAGATTTTGAGGAGTTGAAGGATTATATATTCCATAAATTTCTTGTAGAATTCAGCTGTGAATCCATCATGACATAGACTTTTCTTTGTCAGGAGGGTTTTTATTACACCTCGTATTTCTTTGGGTATTATTGGCTTACTGAGAGTTGTTGTATCTTCTTCATTCAATTTTGGTAATTTGTACCTTTTGAGGAATCTGTCCATTTCTTTCGTGTCTTCTATTCTCTGAGCATAAAGATTCTCAAAGTGGCTACTGATAATATTCTGAATTTCCACTGGGTCTGTGGTGATTTCACCCTTTTCATTCCTCATATCTTGTATTTCAAATTTTTCTTTCCTCTTCTGGATGAGATTACCTAGTGTCTTATCAACTTTATTTAGTCTTTCAAAGAACCAGCTTTTTGATTTTTGGATTCTTTGAACTATGTTCTTCATTTCAATTGAATTAATTTCGGCTCTAATCTTTATTATTTCTTCCCATCTTTGGGCTGTGGGTTTTTTCCTAGATGTCAGAGGTGCAACATTAGGGTGTTTATTTGTTCCTGATCTATTTTCCTAATGTGTGAGTTCATTGCTATGAATTTCCCTCTGAGAACTGCTTTCATCGCATCCCAAAAATTCCAGTAATTGTGGTTGAATTTTCATTGAATTGTAGATATTGTTGAATTTCTTATTTAAATTTCTTATGTGACCCATTGATTGCTGAGTTGGGTATTGTTTAATTTCCATGAATTTAATGGGTTTTTCTGGTTTCTTTTGTCGTTTATTTCCAGTTTCATTTCACTGTGCTCAGATAATATGCATGGAATAATTTCTGTTTTCTTGTATACACTTAAGCATGACTTGTGGAATAGTATGTAGTCTATTTTAGAAAATGACCCATGTGCAGCTGAAAAAAAGTGTGTATTCAGCTGTGTTTGGGTGGAACACTGTATATGTCCACCAGGTCCATATGATCCAGGCTCTGGTTCAGTTTTGCTGCTACTTTGCTAATTTTTTTGTCTGGTTGACCTATCTTTTTGAGACAAGGGATTGTTTAGGTCTCCTATTAAGATTGTGGTCTTGGATATTCGATTTTTCATGTCTATTAAAATTTGTCTTACATAATTGGGTGCTCCTGTGTTTGGTGCATAGATTTTTATGAGTGTTACCTCTTCCTTTTGAATTTTTCCCCTGACCAATATATAGTGTTTTTCTTTGTGTCGTTTGATCATCCTTGTTTGAAGTTGAGACTATCTGATGCAGAAATGCTACTACTGCTTTTTTATGAGGTGCTGGGGCATGTAGTATTGTTTTCCATCCTTTGACTTTGAGCCTATGAATGTCCTTTTGAGTTAAGTGTGTTTCTTGTATACAGCATATTGTTGGATTTTGTTTCCTAATCCACTGTGCCAGTCTATTTCTCTTAATTGGTGAATTGAGTCAATTTACATTGATGGTTATAATTGAGATGTATTGACTTATGATTGTCATGTTTTTTTACATGCTGTTGTTTACTCCTTTTTATCCTCTGTTTACTTGTTTGCCCTGATTAGCTGGTTCCTTCTCTTCTCATTCATGAATTTCTGGTCATCTTGCATTGTTCATCCCTCTCTAGAACATTTTTCAGTAGCCTGTGTAGGTTTTGTCATCATGAAATTCTTTAGTTGTTATTTTTCATGGAAGTATTTTACTCCTCCATCCAACTTGAAAGAGAGTTTTGCAGGGTATAGTAGTCTGGGCTGGATTTTGTTTCCGTAGAGGACTTGAAAAAGTCTGCTCCATGCTCTCTTTGCCTTCATGGTTCATGTAAAGAAGTCGGCTGTAATTCTGACGGGTTTTCCTTTGAATGTAATCTCCTTCTTTTCTCTAGAAAGTTTCAGTATATTATTCTTGTGTTGTATTTCTGGGATCTTGACTATTATATGTATCGGTGTGTTTTTAATTGGGTTGAAGTTATTTGGTATTCTGTATGCTTCAGTTACATGAATGGTGGATTGTTTCCTCATATTTGGGAAGTTTTCTGCTGTTACTTCTACCCCTATTCTTTTTATATCATTTATATTGACTCTTTCATTTTCATTGATGCCAATTAATCTTATATTGTTCTTCTTGGCGTCATCTTGCAAGTGATGGATTATTGTTTCCTGCATCCTCGTTGTTCTTAAGAGATCCTTTCTCACCTTTCCATTAGCTGCTCCAGCATCTTAAAGATCTGAAACTCTGTCTTCACTTTCACTCAAACGGTTTTGTAGACTCACGATTGATATTTTTAGTTCTTCTATATCTCTTTGACTCTGATTCATGCATTCTATTTCTTTTTTGTATTGCTTATTCCATGAATCTGTCATATTTCTGATCTCTATTTTTTTTAATCAATGTCTTCTTTAGAGGTAGCTATTAATTCTTTTACTGCAGAATTTTTTCCAAATTAGGTTTCCTCTATACATTTCAAGAATTGATTCTCTACTTCAGATGCTATGATTTCAAAGAATTATTTTTTTATTTCAGAAATTATTTCTGCTTTGAGTTCCTCTTTACCTTTCTGCTGTTGTTTCTTTTATTGCAACGCTTTTAATTCATACCTTTCAACTGGAATAGTGTTCTATGCACTTGTTCTGGGTGAGCATTGGATTTTCCTCATATGTTTCTGGATATGATTCATTATTCGGATGCTATGTATTCAAAATTTCTTTTTTTTTTATTTCAGGCGTTAATTCCTCTATGCCTTTCTGCTGTTGTTTCTTTGTTTCCACCTCTGTTAATTCATTCATTTCTGCTGAGCTAGTGTGCTCTGCACTTACTGATGGACTCGAGGCCTGAGATTGCATTTTGCTCTTTGTCTTTGTCATTGTGTGTTGCACTGATCTCTGACCTTTGGTGTAGAGCTTTGGTGCAGCTACTACCTTAGTGCGTAATGAGATTTGGGTGCAAGTCTATTAAGTTTGAGGTTATCCAGTTATGCCTGGCCTGGATCTGTTGTGTTCAGTTCCTTTTTGCTGAAGCTGTTGTGGTGCAACTGTGAGCCTGTGGTTCCCCTCTGTTGTGTCCCTTGTCTGGAGAGCACTGGGCAGCGCAGAAGCTCTCTCACACACTCACTAGGCCAGGTGAGGGTGGATCAGGTGCTAGGAGAGTCACAAAAATTCTCACTCTCTAGGTGGGCTTGGGGACAGAAGATCCAGGGAGTTGCTGGGTGGGTCGGTCTGGGGTGGCTACAGGTGTCGCAGCGAGCGTGGGGAGAAGCCAATGGCTCTCTCACACATTCACCGAACCAGGCTTCTGGAAGAGTGTAAAAAATTCTCGCTCGGCGGGCTTGGGGGCAGAGGCTCTGGGGAGATGCTAGGCAGGCCGGTCTGAGGTGTTTTAGGCCAGGTCAATTGCTTGTTTGGAAATCTTGGGGGCCGGGGCTCCAGATGTTCCTGTGCGTGCGGGGAGAAACCAAAGGCTCTCCTATCCACTCACTGAACTGGGGTGCCAGGAGAATCAGAAAAATTCTCATTTGTTCCTTGGGCCTGGGGACAGGGGCCTGTGCATATTTTTAGACTGCCCTATCTTTAATCATCATTGTAGGGAGTCTAATTTATATGAATATAATGGACCTTTTGGTATCATCATCTATATAATACAAAAGATTAAGATAGTCTTAAGTATTTTTAAGTTCTTAAAATAAAAATCAAACTTTTAAATTTCCATATTCACAAAATGATACAAAAACATGACAGCATGAGCCCTTGAGATCCAGGCACAATACCACAAGCTGCTCGTTCATTTCCTTTGATTTTGCGAGGGAGTCACTACCCTCAGACTGTTGATAAAATTAACAGCTCAGGAAAACACTGCCAGTATTGCAGGCTATCCAACCACTGAATGCAGCTATAAATTGAAGTTTTTGTGTACATTTGTGGCAATAAAATTGAACCTAAGGCCTGGTGCATGCTATATAACTGCCATTAAGCTAGATCCAAGCTGAAATGTTTTTTGAAGTTGTTTTCAGCTCTATTATTGTATACATTCAGTGTAACAATTATTGGCACAGTATATATTTTCACAAAATAAACACTAAAGTGCCTGAAGATGGCCCATTTGAACAATAGATGGAATTCTTTGCACTTTTTATGTTTACATACTTATTTTTTATTATTTTGTCATTTTGAAACTTTTCACTATGCTGTTCAGGCTGGCCTTAAACTCACTTTGTAGCTGGCGTCACACTCATAGTGATCCTCCTGACTCAGCCTCCTGAGTGCTAAAACTGCAGATGTATGCCACCATGTATGGCTGTGTAGTTGCTTTTAACAAATATGTACTATTCATTTTGCTGTGTCCTGAAGATGCCAGTGTGAAAAAAAAATCCAACCTTTCCCTTTTTGTTCTTGAGTTTTTTCTTTCCTTTTTTTGATAAGGTGGGGTAAGGGTTTATCAAGTTTATTTATTCTTTTAAAGAACCAACTCTTCAATTCATTAATTTTTATGTTGTTTTCATAGTCTCCATTATATTAATTTCTGCTCTGATTTTTATAATTTCCTTCCTTATTTGGGCTTTGGGCTTGTCTAGCTCTTTTTCTAGAAGCTTGAGGTGCAACAATAGTTATTTCTGCTAATTCTGTTTCCCTGGTATAAGAATTCACTGCTATACATTTCCCTCTTAGGACTGCTTTTATTATTCAGTAAGTTTGGTACGTTGCATCTGTGTTTTAGTTTAGCTGTTGATATTGTTTGTTTCCTCTATTTCATCTGTGACCCATTGGTTGTATAGGAGGTTGTGATTTAATTTCCATGTGTTTATGGAGTTTTTGAATTTTTTGACATTAATTTCTAATTTCATAAAAGCAATTATTAAAGCATTTCCTATGGGCTAGTAAATGGTCCATTTTATAGAACATTCCATGAAGCTGAGAATAATGTATATTCTGATGATGTTCGGTAAAACACTGAAAACATCAGTATCCATTTGTACTAGGTGAATGGTTGCCATAGATTGTCAGTAGTTAAACAGTACTTGAAACTATTTTTATTACTGACTGTACTAATTTATCCAGGATGTCATACATGTTATAATTAGTTTATGTCCCCTGTATGATGCCATGGCTACACTGGATCATGATCATCACCACAAGCCTCTGCCAAAGGACTAGATGCTGAGCCAAATAGTAACTGCATCTTATACAAATTGGGGAGGTAGATTCTTGGGATAGCTATAAAGAACCTCCAGGAAGAACAAGCATCTCCTAGGGAAGCTTCAGTATTAGTGATAAAGCTATATATAGAAAATCAGTGAACACCAACACAGAAAACAAAATAAAGCAAAAAAGAGAAAATTGAAAATGACAAGACACAGAAGCAAACTGTACTCCAGACCCCCAGCCCACTCAGGACAAGCCAAGAACACTATGAGATAGATGAAATTGGAGGTCAAACACAGAAACTTTCTGGAATGATAGCAACAAAAGCTAAAAATTTAAAAAAAGGCTATACAGAAAATAATCACTCAGGTATGAACAGTAATGATGATGAAAATTAGATATTAGAGGAAATACAGACAAAAGATTAGATCAGCTTAGAAAAAGAAGGAAACAAAAAATACTGAACATAGGAAACAAATGGAATCCATGAGGCAGATTCTATCAGAAATGCAAGAGATTAAAACATCCATTGAAATTTTATGCAACAAATTGAATGAAAATCAGATCCTGAAGACAGAATTTCAGCTAGTGATCATAAAAAAAAAAAAAGAAAGAAATCTTAAAAATAGTAAGAGAGGAACCAGGGAGGTGGCTAGGTAGAATAAGCCCTTCCCTGGCAAGTGCAAGGGCCTGAGATCAATCCCCAGTTCTGAAAAAAAAATAGTAAGAGAGTATGAAAGACCAATCCAATGGCTACAAGACAGAGTAAAAAAGAATAACATGATTGATTGGGTTAAATGAGAAAGCTAGAGACAAACTACAAACATGCTACCCAAAAAAGAAAAATACTCTTCATAGAAATAATGGCAGAAAATGTTCTGAGCATGAGTAAACAATAAAGCATCTGATTGTGACAAAGAGATAAAGTAGAGATACACTAGAAACTATAATATCAGCAAAGAAATATCGGAACTTGACCAAATCTGTCAATAAATGGACATAAATGTTTTCTATGTTCTATCCAACATCTTCAAAGTGCACCTTCTTCTTAGCTGTACATGAAATGTTCTCTTAGAGAGCAAAAGCAGATATGATAAATAGGATCACATCTGTGAAGCAAAAGAAACAAGAGTGAAATGAAATTCTGCAGAAGAAGATAAAATATTGCAAACTATATGTATGATAAAGGATAATTATCCAAAATATTTAAGAAAATTCTATAAATAATAAAAAATAAAGTCATTAAAAATGGAGAGGGGACTTGAATAGACATTTCTCAAAGGAAAACATACAAATACCCAACAGACATGAAAACATGCTCAACATCCTCAGTAATCCGGGAAAGGAAGGTTAAATCCAAAGGTATCATTTTATAACTGGTAGGGTTACCATGATCAGAATGATGAAGGATAAGAGGTGCTGGTGAGGATGTAAAGGACAAGGAATCTGTGCATTGCTAGCAGGATTCTAATTTGTTGCAGCTATTTGGAAAACCAGTATGGAGGTTTGTAAAACATTAAAAATAAAATTATGATCCAGCAATCGCACTTCTGAGCATAAATCCAAAGAAAATAGAATTAGCACACAGATAAGCTGCCTCCACTCCACATTCCGCATAACATTTTTCACAGTACTCAAAATATGAAAACAATCTAAACAGCCATTAATGGGTGAATGGATAGAAAAAGGGGTGTGTGTTTGTGTGTACTATATAATTTTGCTTTAGAAATGAAAATCTGCCATTTATAATATAGCTGAACCTCAAAGACAACAATCTGAGTGAAATAAGCCAGACACCGAAATGATATATGCTGTGCAATAGCACTATGTGTGATCTAAAAATATCAGGCTCAGAAATAGAATGTAGAATATTGTTTGCATGAGTTTGGAAGATTAAGGATATAAATCAAAAGTACTAAGTTTAGTAATGCCAAATAAATAAGTTCTAGAAATTTAATGTACAGCAATATGATTATAATTAATGTTGTATTGTATATTTGAAATTTGCTAAAAGGGTAAGTTTGACATGTTCTCACCCCACCCCCATCCCCTTGTCCCCTAAAAAGGAGTCTGGAAATTATGGGTAAAGAAAGATGTTAATTAGTAGAATGAGATCTCATTTTGTAGGCCATCCACTTTGTTCAAAAGTTGAATGGCTAGGCATGGTAGCATACACCTGTAACCCCAGCAGTTGGTAGGCTGAGGCAGGAAGATTGCTGTGAGCTTAAGGACATCCTGGGCTACACAGTGAGTTCAAATCCAGCCTTTACTGCAAATTGTGAGACTTTGTCTCAAGAAAAATGAGAATAAAATTGAAAATATATCTCTGGACAGGTTAATATATGTGTGAGAAGGAAGCCTAGAAGTAATTGTGACCTGATTACTCGTACATAGTCAGTAGTGGCAGTCTAGTGAGTACCCCGCTCTGGAGAGCTGTTCTCACATTGAGTGTATTTTAAAGGGTCTGTTGCAATCAATATTTCTTTTTGATACTGTATCTAATATAGTCAAGCTATGGTTTTAGCTTAATTTAGCAAGTGGGCTTTATTGCTGAGTGTTAGGCAGTGTAGGAATGTTTCTTTAAACTAGTCCAATCCAACAGTATTTCCTAAGGGTCTCTTAGTTTCAATAAGAATTCCCATTTGTGGAATTTATAAAACAGGGTTGTTTTCTAAATACAGTCAAACAAGCTGAGAAAATAACAAGGTTGTTAATAACTGTGGCCCATAACTGTGGTTAGAGTCCTCAGAGTGAAACCACTGTCCCTGGAGCTGCTCCTTAGAGCTGCCAGCCAGGCTACTACAGATTCCTGTGCTCATGATTGACCCTGAACAGGGGACCCTGCTGGTCCCATTACATCTTTACAGATATTATACCACCTTGAATGGGGTCATTAATCTACTTACTTTACTCATAGTTTATTTAAATTCTATTGAACTTAATCCCTGCTGCCTTATGACAGAGAAGCTGTGAATGTATAAATATTTGTAAGAATGAGTTAAAAATCATTAAGAAATCAAATAGGTTTAATTTTGGAAGCCAGTGTGTATCTCCTGGGTCTGAAAAATTGCTAGGTAATTAACAATATTTGCTATTTTCCAGTCACTTTATTATATATCTTTAAATAGCCTTAAGAAAGAGAGACTAGTATTTTCATTTTTACAAAGTGGATCCTTAGAAATCTGAGTGACTTGCCCAATATACATAGCTAGGGTATTGTATAGAAGATAGTTTCTGAAGCTTCCGAAGCTTGTGTTTTCCATAAGGTGCTGGCTAAAGCTTGTTCATCGAAATAAGAGTATTTATTTATTTAATTTTAGGTGAGGTTTATTTTGTGTTGTTGAAACTGAAAGCTGAACCCAGGGCTTCTAGATTTTTAGGCAAGCATTGTACCAATGAGGTAAATTCCAACCCTTATTTATTTAATTTGAAAGATATGGAATGCTTCATGAATTTGCATGTTATCTTTGCCTGGCACCAGTACTCATCTTCTCAGTATTGTTCCAGCTTTAGTGTAACATGCTGTTGAATTAGTTGTTGGGATATTTAAAATAAAAATTTCATTTTTTGTATACAAAACAATTGCATTCTATGTTTGTGCATTTTATGCATATGTGTAGTATATTTGTATACATATATATCATGTGTATACATACAATTATACTGAAAATATTGAATTCTTTTTTATATGGATTTTTTTATGCACAATATCCTAGAAATAAGGAGCATGGACCATAAAGTAAAGCTGCATTATTTTACCTTAAATTATAAAGTGGGCCTCCAATTCAATTTTCAGTAGAATGAGTTAATTATGAGGTCCACATTAGGCAGTTGTTAAAGACTTTCTGGCACACTGGCTGGCACATGTTGTAGTCTACTTTAGTGTTAGCCATAGATGATATTATTAATAAGCTATTTTGTACTTCCCTCCTCAAATTTCATATCTTCTTTTCTTCTGTTTGTGCAAAGATAGCTACACACTGAACCTAGATTTTATTATCCAAAGGTATCAATGGATACTGAAATATTTATCTCATATCTAGTTTGAAAGAGAAAATATACACATCTTTTCCAAGACTGGCCACAAATATGTTTTAGATTTAAAAGAATGAGTGGGTTATTACAACTAAATAAATTTATGAATAGTTGAGAAAGATAGGCTATGGTAAGTATATGAAGAAGAGAAACAGCTACAGGGAGTTTGCAAAGATTTTGAGTAAGTTGGGTAGGGAAATTCTTACTGGATTGATTATTTTGGCAGCTGTTCAGGTACATTTTAGTTGGACTGCATACAAAGAAGTTCAGTGATAACGCATCCTATTCATGGCAGTACCTGGGTATGTATGCTGTATGCAGACCATAATAAGAACCAGTAAGAGGATAATGTAATGTGATAGAACTGAAAATATGCTCCCAGAAGCAATTTTGACACTAGGCATTGGTGACTAATAGAATCTTTGTGTAAGAAGACAAAGAGGTTCTAGGTGATTCCAGAGCTTGGCTGCCACAGGGATATGAGAATAGTTAGCACACTGTCCAAAATGAGGATGGAAGAAGATCTGGTTTGTTGAGAGCACTGTCCAGTTTTAGACTTGAAATTTAGAGTGATCCACTGGAGGATGGCTTAGAAGCCAAAACCAACAAGATGCAATTTTTACAGGGATAAATGTAAATTCCTACATTTAGGTTAAGAAAAGAATCCAATTGCACAAGCCCAGGATGTGGGCTGTCTACTTGACAGCTAACTTAGGGATTTTTTTGGCCACAGATATAATTAATTATGCACCAACAATGTATCCTGTTGCAGAAAGACTGCATGCCATGTCAGCCTACATAATAAGGGTATAGTCATCTGCCCAAGGGAGACTCAGTGGTCCCACCAGCATTTGTGTTATGAACTTTCATTTCCTGTCTCACCCTAGGCACCATGTTTTTAGAGAATCACTCACAAAGGATGGTCAGGGATCTGGAAATTGTGTCCTGAGGGAAATGGTTAAGGGAATAATGGAGCAAATTCAGGGGGAATGTGACAACAATCTTTAAAAAATTTACAAATTGTTTTCTGGGATGGGGATAGGAATAAAACTATTTTTTATAGTTGCTGTGAGGAGAATTGTGTAGAAGGTACAGAGAGTCTAAGCATAAAAAATAATAGATAAGATGGACAGATAGGGCAAACAACATCACAAAAGAGCTCCCTGTTACTGGAAGTGTTCATGAGGAAGATACATAATGCTTACTTGCATTTTATGCTTTGAAGTAGATGACTTATAAAACTTTCTTCTAATTATATGGTGCTCTAATTCCTGTGTCACTGGTTTATGATAAATTAGTTAATGGTATGTTTTGATCTATGGCAACATGCTTGTTTCCCAAGGACAAAAGAATTAATTCTCTGAGAATATCAACAGACCTTCACTCTTTAGATAATTATTCAAGTAATTCAAGCTAGAGACCTTAACTGTCATATGACTGAAAAAAAAAATCCCTTTTAGAAATTAGCCATCCCATGGAATGTTGCTAATTACAACCTGCACATGCTTTTCCTGGGGAGCTGCTATTTCTGAAATCCTTTGCTAATAAAATACCATTTGGAACAAATTTATTGAGGAATCCCAGATTTCTCCTCAGATGTTTTAGCTTTAGAGATACCTTCTTTAATCCTCTTTTCTTTATGCCATACTTGATACTTAGTAGTAACTGAAATTATTATTTACATACTAATTTTTTGTTGGTCTCTGTGATGGCTTGCATTTAGATGTCCTCGCAAAGGCTCATACAGTCATATATGTGGCTTCAGTAGTAACTGGATCTAGGGTGTATGGTACTGGGATTAAAAGTATATGATTACTAAATTACCCCATGAATTGCTTTGATGTAGTTCTCTTTGAGGTAGTTCTGGCTGTGAATAATGGGAAGGCCCACGCTGGGTTTGGGTGCTACGTGCCATAAGGGTAGATAGCCTGGATGAATCTAAAGGGACACGAAAGATGACAAGCTGATCATTTGCTACTGCTTTGCTAATTTGCAGCTTTGCTGCCTTCTGCAAATTCTGTGAATTACTACAATACCAACTGTGAATTACTACAATAAATCTTTCCCACTTTGACTGTAAGCACTGATATTTTATCTTAGCAGCAAGCAAAGTAACTAAGACATCTCCCTTCCAAATATGAGCATTTTTTAGAGGCCATATATATATATATATATTGCTTGTTGTAGAACAAGTAGTATAAAGAACAATAAAAATATGATAGGTACTGTTGAAGTAACTCACACAGCAGTAATTTAGACCTTATCACAGGATTTATTTTCTGGATTTTCTTCTATAATTTAATTTATTCCAAATCTTGACGAACATAATATTTGTCATGATGACAGAACTTGATTGCTGCTATCTGTTAGGAGAATTTTATAAATTAAGGCCATCAAAGAATCTTCCTTTTCTTATCCAATCATGGGAAAAGGAATCCTAGTTCCACTCTTTTTATCTTAGCTTTGACTTTGAAATTCTTTACATTTTGAAATTTTCAATGGCATTGTATTCATCCTTCACATGTCACATGGTTGGTTGTGGAGCTCTGAATTCTTGTAACTTGTTCAAGCCATGGAACTATGTAGTTAACATATTTGCTTGATAAAATATCCTTTCCTGTAATTCATCCATTTTGTAACATCTTGCAAAGTGGCACCAAAACCATCTATGTTGTCAACCTCTCTATCCCAATAACATAGATTACTCTTCAGAAAGATCTTTTCTTCTTTAAATCTCTTTGGTCTTCTCCCAGCAAATGGCTTTCTTCCATATCATCATATTGTAGTTTTTTTGTTTATTTATTTTGATGCTGACAGTGGAACCCAAGACCTTGACATGTTGTGCAAGCACACTACTGCAGAGCTCCAGGTCCAACCACTGTTTTGTATTTTGTTGAGAAAACATGTAAATAGTGTATGGCTTGTGTTTAGATGTCCCCCTCAAGGCCTTATGTAGTCACAGGTAGGACTATTTTAAGAGATGGCTTGATCTAGAGATTGTGATTGATTCAGGATGCAAAGCTAGGATTAAAGGTGCTTGTATTAAGGACATGAGTGCTATCTACTTTAAAGGTGGATGACCTGGATATACTATCAGGGATTGAAAGAGACTTGCTGCTAGATACTTATAGTTTGCTGCTTGCTTGCTTTGCTGCCTCCTGCCTATCACGAACTCTTCATGTTCCGTGGTGCATGTCTTCCATGTCACCCTGCCTTGGAGTCAGCTAGTAATGGACTGAAACCTCCATAAACTGTGAGCAAAATACATCTTCTCCTTTAAGTTTGGGGTTTTGTGTATTTTGTCTCAGCAACAAGAAAATTAAGATAGTTGTAAAAACACCATTTTTCCATCACCAAACCCTTTTATGTACCTGTCTACCCTCACCTTGTCTACTTTCTTTCTTGATTCATTAGCAATGAATTCCTACTCTTAAGGCCAAAAGCCACTTATACATTGGGTTCCATTGTCTCTTCTAAAGCATTTTTATTCTTCCAGTATCATTCTCTTCAAGTCAGTAAATTTCCATCTTCTCCAGTTATGTTTTTTCATCAGTGTATCCATAAACTGCAGTACTTTTTATTTTAGAGGAAAATAAGTTCCAGCTTCTTCATTTTCTAGTTTCTTTTAGTAGAAAAAGTTCTTATAAGAATTGTCCATTAGTGACACATTGTCTTTGCTTTCTCGTGTTTTCTTCACAGTCCACCATGATCACATTTTCTTGCCTGACATTTACTCCCTATTTTCAGGGTCACTAGTAACTTGCAAGTTGTTGAATCCAGTTGATATTTCTATGTTTTTATTTCATTTAAACTTCCCTTAGAATGTAACCCACATCTATTTTTTATAATTTTTTTTTTAATTTGAAGAGTGAAAACAAGAGCAAGAAAAACAAAAGTGAAGACAGAAACAGGATAACATACAGCAATATGTGTATTACAGATTTTCAAAGCAAGCATATGTGTTAACAGTGATTATTATGTTACCTTTTTATCATCAAGTTTGTTGCTCAGATTAACAGATATAGTTATGCAAAATGGGACATAAGATTGAATATTACCACATGCTTTCAAGGAATCTTAAATTTTTGTTCTTTTCTCTCATTTTCTTTTATTTTTTAAAAATAACTTTAAGGTGAGTGTAGTAATAATTGATATGACATTAGAAACTACATATTTAGAAGACCAAGATGACAGGTATTTTAAGCATGGTTTTAGTATTACACATTGCTGTCTTCAATATAGTTGCTTAGTTCACAGATATCAACATATAGAGTCAGTCAGGGTGAGAATTCTACACATTAGCTGTTATTTTCAAAAACCTGATGGAAATTCTTAGGACTGTTGCTTTATCCACCTTGTATGGTTTTGCCCCTACCTTATTTCCTAACTTTTCTCCTTTCTTTCTCTTTGTTGCTAAATCCTTAAGTTTGGTTTCTTTCCATTTAACTGTATCTGTTATACCGTTCAGTTTTTATTTCTTCTTTTGAGTTCTTACACTATGGAAACAATATGATATTTATACATGTGAGTCTGTTTTATTTATGAGTATAGACTCAAGTTGCATACACTTATCTATAAAGGCTTTGAGTTTATTTTTCTTTGTAGCTGAGTAATAGTCCATTGTATAAAAATACCACATCTTTTTCATTCATTCCTCAGTGATGGGCATTTTGGTTGTTTCCAAGATTTAGCTATGAAAATTGTGTTTCCCTTGAATTTTATGGGACTGTCTTGGAAACATTAGACATAGACTCTGGTAATCTATTGAGGCAGTTCTTCCAGGAGAAGCCTGTAAAAGAATGAAGGATGAAGGACAGAGAAGGGAAAAGCTCTAGGCAAAGATGTGGTTTGTGATAATTTGTTACAGCAGCAACACAGAATCAATATAGACACTGTACTAAGTATTTTTTTCACTCAACTACCACTATAAATATATCTTTACCTTCATAATAAAACAAGATCTCACAGGTAGTAGATGTATTGTACTTTCTGTAAAAAGCAGGCTAATCATTTTTTAAATAATTTTATTGAGAAACAAACAGCAATGAGACAGTTTCCACACCAATTAGTACGACAGTTTCAATAATTAATACATTGCATATTGTTGTCTTAGTGGTTATTCATTATACAAGATGCAGACATGATATCCTGTCCATACATCCTATTAGAAAAAAAATCTTTCTATCCATTGAATTAAGAGAATATAGCTGTATATCTATCCTATTTTGAATATACAAGTACAAAATGGTCATTCGTTTTTACCCCCTTTTTTGTTTAGTTTTGTCAAAGAAGGGTATTCCATTGTCATTTAAATATTGTAGGTGCATGAATTCAGCAAAATATTCCAATATAGTCCAATAATCCTTAATAGGATTTTCCACTAGGGTTTTCATAAGACTGGCAATGTTAGAAGTTGGTGACTTGAGCCTTTTACAGCTCAGTATATTAATGGCTTTACTTTTTATAGTTCGTTATTATACCTTTCTGCTGGATGGTTAAGACCTATAGATAAAGCAAGACTTATATAACAAGAAATGTGTCTTTTGTATCTGATAATGTCAGTCAAATCTCCTCAGGATTTATCCTGAAGCCCTGTACTGCAGTTTGTAGATCCTTTCTCATGTGGATGAGTCATGGCCATTGCTTGGCCAATTTGCTCTCTAACACAGAGGTATTTTTGTTGTTGTTGTTGTTGTTAGTAGACATTCTTGAGTAAATATTGCTGCAATTACTTATTTGCTGATCCTTGCTGTTATGTCTTCTCAGTGCTAAACTTTGAAGATATAAGTATGAGATAGACCCTCCTGTAGATGGGATAGAGCTGCTCCAATATAGGTTCAGACTAAAATCATGATAGTGGTGTGTCATGTGCCAGGCATTCACCAAGGAGTTCTCACATGTGGTATCCCGTGTCTGAGAAATATGAGCCTGCCCAGCTGGTTTCCAGTTCCACTTTCTGCACTTTCTGAGAATGGGCCATTGGACAAGCTATTTCATTCCTCAGGGCCTCAGATTCCTCACCTACAGAATAGGGAGCATGACAGCCTAGGTCTCCTGGTGTGAGGACTGAAAAGCTGAAGTGCTTCACATGGGCAAGCACATCCCCAGGCTAAAGGCAGGCTAATCATAATTGTCTGTTAAAAATGTGGAACTCAAAACTTAACCATGAGTTCTTAAAATATGGAATTTAATTACAAAATGTATCTCCTTTAGTTTAAATTTTATTTAAATTATAGCAAATAACAGGTGGGATATAAACATAATTATAATTGCCTAATTTTTCCCCTTAATCCTTTTCTTATGTAAATTCATTTGTTAAATTGCTCTTAATATTCAAATTATAAAATATGAAGTCTTTTTTATATTTTATATGAAAGTATCTGAATAATGATGTTTGGGGGTAAAAGAAAGTACTTGGAGAGTACAAATAGATTTCTGCCCAAAGAAAATTGCCATCTTTCAGGAAACAACCTTGTATCATTGATTTATTGAACTAGATAAAACAAAAGGCATTTTAAAGCTTCTATGTTATATTTGTGCTGTATCTGATAATATGTCAGTTGTAGGGCAGGTGCGTATGGGGCAGGTCTTCTATATAACATTTCAGTAGTTGCCTTTGTGAATTTTGTAATCACACAGAGTTGCATCAAAATTAAAGACCCCTCTGCTCTCTCCATGAATAGAGTAGACTCACTGGCTTTTATGAGGTATGTCACTTAGGAATGGTACACAAGAGGCCTGGATCTTTGTGTTTCTGGTTTCAGAAAAATGGTCCATTACTGCTTTTAATAGTTGCCTCTGAAGGGCACAGTGTCAGTTTCCTGCGGGATTGCTCAGTGAATTATAGATGAGCCATCAGCTGTGTTTTAAAATGTCATGGAATAATTTGCCGTACTGAAAAAGTTAAGTACTTTGAAAATTCAATTTTTATTTATTGAAATAGAATCTGAACATGAAGTCTAAATGAACTTTCTTTATAAATGTAACTTGTAAGTGAAGTCACTGAAGATTATCTTAAAGTTTTCATAGAGTGTGTAGTTCTGAACAAAGGGGTTAAGTTATTTCTTTGCTCATTTGCAGTTAGATAAAGCATTTGTCCACTGAATCTCTATATTTTTGCAGTTGACAGTACTCAATTTGGGAAATAATCTTCTAGAAGAAGTTCCAGAAGAGATGAAGTACCTTATTTCCCTGAAGACCCTTCATTTATTTGGAAATAGGATTTGTAGAATTGCACCTGGAGCATGTGGTAAGTCAGTCAAGAAAGAATAACATTCTGATGAGATTTGATCCCTCATACTTAATAATATGGCTCTGGAGTAAAAAATTGCACAGGCTTTAATCATTTTTTGGAAATATTTGCATATTACTCTTAAAATTAAAAATATTTTGGACATATAACTTTTTAAACTTTTTAGGTACTTCATTTATTATTTACTTAGTATGGTAGAGTTTATTTTAGGGCTTCATAAATGCTAAGCAAATGATCTACCACTGAGGTACAGCCTTATACCTCACAGCAGAACTTTAAAAATTCCCTTGTGGTTGACATAAATTATATTTCAGTTCCTGATTATCAAGGGGCAGAAGTAATTTGTTGTCAGGCAGTTGAGTGCCAATCAACGTAGGCCTGGAGCGCTTTGCTGTATCACGTGACCTTATCCCTCTGACTGCAGCAGCTGACCTGGGTAGAACATGCATTTACAAGCTGAGCCAGACATGTGCTCTAGTTCTTTAGGATTGTGACAGAGTCTAGAAGTGCTTCATTGACCTGAGAAAATTACACGGCCTGAGGCAAATTGGTGGCCCATGAAGTGAAGCTAGTTTATGAATAGGTTTGGCTCTGTTTTGAACCTTTTGAAGTTTTTTAGCTAGGTATCAAAATTTGCAAATAAGAGAATATGCAAAAAGTCTTTATCTCTGACTATTTTGGGCTCTTTCAAAAAAAAAAAAAGATTGAACAACGTTGTGCTCACATCCCCACAGGATAAAAGGTACAAGCGTTAGCTGTGTGGTGGTGGCAAAGCGTAGGGTTATCTTCTTAATTCCTATGGCATTTGAGATTGATAATCCTCTGCCTGCACTATCTGTGAACATTTACTATAGGGTATTAGGATGGCTCTCAATGGGTGGAAAATAGATGGACTATGTTCAAAAGAGAAAGAGTGGGTTGAAGAGGGGAAAGACAGAGACCAGAGTTAGGGATAGAGAGATGAGAGGATATAAATAGGAAGCTGAGAAAGATTTAATGAGAAAATAAAACTATATGTTCTGTGGAGATAGCAGGAAGGTACATCCCTGCTTCTGAATGCCTTTTAGTCTCTAGTTCTCCTTGTGATATGCCTGGTTGTACCCTGTGTCCTTAGAAACTGTGACTAAGATTTTTAACTTCATGATCAATTTGCCCTTTTCTTTGAGGTAATTTATGAGAGTAGCTGTCTGTGGACTTGGCCAAGGCAAAAAGACAGAAGCAAACCAAAGGTGTATAGAAAATGACTAACATTATTTTCTAACAGATGGCTACAGTGACTAACATTATTTTCTAACAGATGGCTTACAAAACTTGATCCTGCTTAATCTGAACAATAATCAGCTTACACAGCTTCCTCAGGAAGTCAACAGGTAATTTTGCTTCTAGCAAGAGCCATCTGAACTTTTGGTCCCACCATTTCCATCCTGATCCTTTGAAAGCATTATCCTTGTGGTGGCTGGGTATTGCACAGAGGGGTTTGCAGGACTGAAGCAGGCCACTAATTTTAAGGTGATTCCTCAGTCACTTTGCAGAAATGAGAAACGGCGTGACTTGGAAGTCTATGTGTAAAAGTGGGGATTTGACACATGAAGTTCTAGAGCTGATGTTACTGGTGTCCCAACTCTTGGTTTCTTGACACTTCAGTAGCCATGGAATTGGGGCTATTAAATTTTATTTCATATGAGTGTTATAAGTTATTTTGAGGTTGGCAGAAAGGTAATACAAAAGCAAAAGATTTAACACCACAAAACCATTTTCATATTTTTAGAAACCCCATATATTGTCATCATTAGCAATAACAAAACATTGTTTTTCCTTACCATACACATCAGCTCGGACAGGCTTACAGTCCCGTGCCTTTGTGGGGCTAGCTGAGGGCCTTGTTCTTCTTGCAGAAGAATGTCCTCTTAGCCTCTGGCTTTACCCCTAGTGCACAGAGAGAGAATCTTGATCACATTCACTTTGGAGAGACTCTTTATTGCCTGCTGAACAAAACAAAATGTGTTATAAAGTGAGAGCATCCAGAGTTTTCAAGGAGGATACAAAACTGTAAATAGTGCTCAACGTAACAATACTGCACATATGCAGCTTTCTGCAGCACTGAAAGCCTATTCCAATTCTCTTGTCTGTAACTCCAGCTTAGGTATAATTTTTTTGCAAGTACATTTTTAAACTCAGTACAATTAGAAAGCAATTAAATAAATCTAATTTTTATAGAGGAGAAATAGTATTCAATGAAACTATCAAATGTTGTCTTCTTGCTTTTTCATTTATTTATTTTATCAAATGATTTATGTATTAATGATGATATAATGAAAAAAGCAGATTTGGAAGATCTTGTGAGTGAGTACAACCCATAAATCTTTTTAAAACTAGCCTTATGAGTTTGGCCAAGTTATTTAACTGCACAAGGTCTCATCTATCCCTCTATTATTAGAAGATTGTTAAATAAATGAACCTCAAAGTTCTTATAGCCATAATGTTATAATTTCACTATGTATAGTTTACCTCTGAAGTAGTATGTACAATATTGCAGGAATTATATAAATATATGGTGGTATGTTAGATGAATACTTTCCCTAGAAAAAAATTGGATTCTGTACAGGTCCATGCTTTAAAGTTACATCTAGGTTGTTTATTTTCTGGCTAGGAGAGTTTTACTATGAAACAACTTCTCCGGATGGAACTGCAGAGCTACAGGAAAAGGTTGTGTGTCATGAAGGGATAGAATGCTGGCAGACTGAGACAGAGAGAGGAAGGACCAACTCAGTAGGCTCAGGTCTTCTTCCAGATCTACCAACCAGTGAAGTTGTTCATCAACCCACTAGGGAAGGAGGAAGAGGAAAGGTCCTCCAGCAGGTTTCCTTAAAAAGTCAGTTCTCCTTGTGGTGTGGAACTAAGAATGGTGATGGATACTTATTTCCCCACTCTCCTTTACTCATCCACCTGCATGATAGATACATTTACAATAGGCACTGAGCTCAGTTCAGGGTCTTGAAACAAGAAAAAAGGTGAATTCCCATGTAGCAATTCAGAGTAGGGTCAATTAAAACAATGACTAAGAGTGCAATGAATGAAAATGTCTCCATCCTTTTCTCCACAGGACCTATCCATTCACTCTTACTACTTTTCCACACTTTTTTCTTATTTGACCCTTTACACTCCTGGTAAGTGACTTTTCTTCATGTTTTTGTGGAAGTACTTGGGCTCCCTTAGGCCTTTTTTTTCAATCTTTTTATTCCCGTGGGTCATCTTCTCCACTCTCCCTGGCTTCCCCTTGCCCCTTTGAAGTGCTGCCTATCCATGTCTTTTGTTCTCTACTTATCTCTTCATAAATCTTCTATGCTGTTCATTCTGCTAAGTCATTTTTAAAGCTCAGGATTGCCCTTTTGGTAATGGCATTCTCTTTCTGCAAAATAAATATTATCTAAAACTCATAAGTATATAAGGAATGAGTTTTGGCAAATTTTCCCTTCCAGGGAATCCTTATTATCTCCTCTTTTTAAAATTTTTTATTATAATTTTCTTTTTCTTCTGAAGAATAAAAACAAAAGCAACAAAAACAAAACCAAGAACAGAAATAGGGTAACATACAACAACACATACGTTACAGATTTTCAAAACAAGAATTGCTGATTAACAATGATTGATATATCATCTACTTTTATCATCAAATCTGTTGCTCAGATTAATAGGTATAGATATGCAAGACTGAACATATGGTTGTATATTACCATCTTCTCTTTCCTTCTGCCTTTCCTCTTTGTTGTGGTATTAGAAATTAAACTGAGGGACTTTACATCAAGCTATATTCTCAGCTCTTTATTATGTTTTCAGTTTGAGATGAAGCCTTGTTAAGTTGCTTGGCCTGGACTGGCATTTGTGATCCTTCTGCTTCAGTTATCCAGAATTGCAGATATATAGCATCGCACAGGGTTGAATTTTTCTTACTCTTTATACTCAAAAATATTTTGATTTCTGTGTCTACAAATTAGTTTTGACTGTTCTAGCACTAAATAAATGGAATCATGAAGTATATACATATATTTCTTCTTTTACTTGGTATATATACATATATATATATATTTTTTTTGAGACTAATGCTATTGTTGGATTTATTGGTACTTGTTTTTTTATTTATACTGAGTAGCATTTTGTATGAGTATTCCATAAAGCATTTGTTTTTCCTCCTGTTAAAGTACATTTGGGTTATTTCTAGTCCAGAGCTATTATGAATAAAGTTAGCATACACATTTTTGTACAAGTCTTTGGGAATGAATGCTTATCTCTCATTTCAATTCCTAAGAGTTAGGGGCTGGTGATATAGCTCAGTGGCACAGTGCCTGCCTGGCAAGCATACAGTCCTATGTTCAATTCTCAGTTTAAAGAAAAAAAAATTCCTAAGACAATTTAGATCAGAAGGTATAAGAGTACATGTGTGTATTACTTTTGAAAAATGTGACAACTGTTTAGCAAAGTGGTTATACCATTTTACATTCTAGTTAGCATTTTTAGAAAAAGTTTATGCAATTGAGTGCATATGAAATAAAATCTATTTAGTTTGCATTTTCTTGATGTCTGATGTTGTGAAACACTTTTAATGGTCTCACGACTTATGTAACTTCATTTGTGAAATGCCTCTTAGTATTTTGAGTATTAAAATTGCATTGTTTATTATAATTAAGTTGTAATTTTTCTTTATTTGGATACAAGAGCCTTGACAAATATATTTTATTTCAGTGTGTAGTTTATCTTTTAATTTCCTTAATGATTACTTTTATGAACTAGAGTTTTTAACTTTAATGATAGCTTAATTATAAATACATTCTAAAATAATTAGTATTCTTTCTGGACTTTTACTTATTTTCAATTTTTTTATGGTACAGGGGATTGAACTCAGGACCTTGCACATGCCAGGCAAGCACTTATGCCTTTGAGCTGTCTCCCTGGTCCTTTCTGGTCTTTTAAAGAAATGTTTGCCTTTCCCAAATTTATCAAGATAGTACCCTGTCCTATATTTCATTTTATAAGACAAAGTTCTAGTCTTTGTTTGAATCTACACTTCATCTTAAATTCATATTTGTACATGTATAAGGCAAAGGTCATGTTTCTTGCTTTAATTTGTATAAATTTTCTAGCACCATTTGTTGATATCTCTCTCTCTCTTTGAGATAGAGTCTCTGTATGTATCTCAGGCTGTCCTTGAACTCATGAGACCTCAAACATGCAGCAGTCCTTTTGCCTCAGCCTTCTCAGAGAGCTAGGATTATAGACTTGCACCACCACATCTACCTTACCTTTTTCATCTAAATTGTCTTGATACCTTTGTCAAAAATCAGTTGATTGTTTAGAGGTTATTGGCACTCTGTTCTATTCCAGTGGTTTATTTTCTCCCTATCTTAGTCTACTTGAGTCAGTATAGCAGCATACCATAAACCAAATAGTTTATTCAAAAATGAAATTTACTTTCACAATTCTGGAGGCTAAGATGTCAAATTCAAGATTTGATATTTGGTGAGGTCCCATTTGCAGGCCCGCAGAATTGCACCTTCTCCCTGTATTCTCACATAGTGGAAGAAGGGGCAAGACACCATCTATTGGCCTCTTTTATAAGACATTTATTCCATTTATGAAGGCTCCACCCTCAAGGCCTAATCACATCCTTTCTTCTTTATGTTATCATATTGGTAATTAGACTTTAACATGAATTTTGAGGGAGCATGGACCAACTGTAGCACTGTCATTTTGCCAATGACAAACTCTTCTGATTTTTCTAATTTTTTTTTCCTTGCAGAACCAAGGATTGAACTCAGGCCCTTGCACTTACGAGGGAAACACTTATTCTACTGAGCTATCTCCCTGACCCTGTTGTAACATTTGAAAGCAGGTTTCTTTTTAAAGATATTTTGCTTTTGAGTGATACTATTGACTTCTGTATCTTTTTAATTTACCTACAAATTCAAAAATTGATTTATCAATTTTCCTACCCCCGCCAGCAAAAGAAAAGAAACCTATTGAGGAGCCAGCTGTGGTGATGCACACCTGGGATCTGAGGACTCCTTAGTGACTTAGCAAGACTGGGTCTCAAGGTGAAAAGTAAAATCAGACTGGGGATGTCCGTGAAGGGCTGTGAGGTCAATCTTTCTAGTACTGCGAAAACAAAACACAACACTGCAAATCAAATGGTTGAGATTTTTTATTGGATCTCTCATTGAATCTCTGGATTTGTACTAAGACAAATAATGATGACATATAACAGTATCTTTTCTTTCTTATATGAATAAGCAATTTTTCATTTTATTTAGAGTCCCTATATTTTCTCAGTGATATTTATGTGATTCTACTTTCTCTGTTTAGTTTATACTTTCAGTATAAAGTTCTCTTGCGTCCTTTACCTACTGTATAAAGTATGCAAAAATTATGTTAACTGTATATTTCTTAACTTTTTAGTTTCCAGTTTATGGCTTCAGAATAGAGACATAATAGATTTTTTTAAATATTGACTTTGTAGATTGTCCGTCTCCTTTTTGTTCTGATGTGTTGTATGTTAATCTGAATTATCTCTTTAACATTTAAACTCTTGACCATCTCTAACTGTGAAATCCACTCCTATGCCTTTCAAGACTCCTTCATTACGTGGTTCTTATTCTATTTCTCTGCTCATGAAATCTCTGTTTCTTTTACTCTGAATTGTCAGGTATTCATGTCTCAAGACTTTTTGTGGCGCCCTGCCCCCGTCTTTGATTTAGTCTCATCTATGCACATGGCTGCCACTGTTGTGTGTATAGTTTTCCCTCACGTTCTCTTCATTGGAACTAATCACTCCCCACATCTCTAGTCTTAAGTTTCAACTGCCAAAAACATTATTCTCTCCTTTGGTTATTATCCTAATCTCGACATTCGACCCTGAGACTGTTACACATCCTCACCCTTAGTTTTATAAGCACATATATCTATATTGGAATCTTGACACTATTACTCATTGGGAAGGTAACTTGGTGAAGTATTACCACTGACTCTTTGTTTTCATCATTTGTAAAACAAGGGAAATAATTGCAACTTCTGGTTAATAGATAAAAGTACTGCACATGCATATAGTTGCAGAATGGAGTGTTGGTTACCCTTTGGTCTTTGTTCATGTTTTCTTAGTTTAGTATTCCCTCTTTAACAAGTACATTATATAGGACCAAACTCAAAATGTCAGTTGTTCCAAAGATACATTTGCTTCATCTTTTTCTCTATCTCATAGCATTTTTCTATCTTCACTTTTTGCTCAATCTAATATCTTCTTCTAAATCATGGCCTCTAAAAGAGCAGAATTGGTGGCTGATTAATCCTTTTGTCTTTCGGATCAACTAAGCACAGCTCACATTGGTTGTTGCTGCATATACAGAGCTTCCTATCTTTTCATGTACATTTCTAAGAAATAGCCAGCTGATCCATAAACACCAAGCGCGATCTTCCCGCTAGTGAGCCTGCATACCAGTGTGGGCCCTGCCTGCCCCCTTACCATTTGTTTTTCTCTTACATCAGAACCTTCCTCCATGTGTGATCCAGTCCTGTATTTGGCTGTGGGTCAGCCTAATGTAAAGTTTAGGCTTCAAATCTTGGTCTTATTTTATTCCTGACATTTGCTAATCTCTACTTTATACCCTGTAGTTGTGTTTTTTGATTCTATTTCATGAAAATAAAAAAAATATGTTATATTGCCAGAGTTGTCTTGTAAGTTAAGGCTTCTTCCTTTAGAGACTATAAATAAAAACTTAATTTGTTCTTAAAAAGTATATATATATATATATATATTTTGTCCTTTGTCCTTTTAGCTTCCTCTTTGATGTGGCCCATGTGTGTATAAAGAATGAAAATACAACTTCATTTTCCTTAAATCTTGATATTGGTTGCATAGCATATTAAAACATAGCTATTAAATTATAAAATATCTTTAAAAATTAAATTTTAGGTAAGACATTTTATGCTCAAATGAGTCACTGTAGTTGTAAACAATTTAAGTAAGAGTACCATCGGATGATTCATGTGTATCCAGTGGACTTTCTTATTCTTGTAAGTTTTATTCTTATACCTTGTTTACTTTTTTTAGATTAAAAAGTCTTACATGTTTGAATATAAGTAATAATCAGCTAACCAACATTCCTAGAGAACTTTGTTTCCTTGAAGATCTTTCTCAACTTCATCTTAACTACAATCAGCTCATATGTATACCTGAAGAGATTAAATTCTTGAAGAAGCTTCAGAAGTTATTTTTGGTCAGGAACAATATTGAGGTTTTGCCAGAGGTAAGTAAAATTGGGAGGCTTATTTCGTTTGTTTGTTTGTTTGGGGAAAAGAACTCATCTCAATTCTGATAGCCCGTGGTTTGGGTCAGCTTTGGATGTTGGTATACAAGCCATTATTTACTTTCACTCAGACAGAGTAGATAGATTGAATTCCCAACCCCTCTAGGAAACGAAGGTTCCAATTTGTACTATTCTAAGCAATACTATATTAAATAACTGTAAATACAAAGTACTTCAATTTCAATTTCAGATAAGCAATGAGTAATTCTTTAAATATACCTGAGAAGTTGCATGTGATATACTTACACTAAAAATTATTCATTGTCTAAGATTTAAATTTAAGTATTGCTTGTTTTATTCAGCAACATTCTATACAGAGCAAAATATAAATTTCTTTCTATTTTTAGAATATGTGCTGGAATATGTGCTTTCATTTTTCCTCTATTTGTGTTCTCACTCTTCCTTTAACCTGCCCTGGGTATAGAGGCTCACCTGTATGGGCATCAGTGAGCTCCTTTATCTTCTGTCTGTGGATTTGGCCAGTGAGAGGCACAGGAAGTGAAAGGACAAGAGGTGGTACCAGGTGTTTCCACAGTACCATCTCAGGAGGGGTCCTTTTGCTGCATACAGTTCCAGAGGGCTATAGCTAGGTGATCCTGTGGACCAATACTTCTTATCCTTGGCTGTTCAGGACTAGGATGGTAAGAGCTCATTGCTGCTGCTAGTGCTGTGGGTGTAGGAGGCCACTTTCTGTGCAAGCTTAGGGCACCTAGACCCAGACAATAGTAACCTTTGTTAAATAGTCTTCACATTTCCAGCTTGAGAGTTTTTCCCCACTGATAACTAAACAGTGGATTTACCTTTCTTTCTTAGGTAAGTTAAGTTAGTTTTGTACTGAAGACATGATAAACAGTAAACTGAGAGAAAAAAGAGCAGAATAATGAAGTTCACATACAAATAGAAAGTACTTAACAGTTTTATCTTTTTCTTATGAAGATGTTTCCTTCAAAAATCCTGTATATGTGATTTGTAAACATGTTAAAGTGGTTATCAACACATATTTAAAAGATTTTATTCTTGATTTTTTGTTTGGTTTCTTTCTCTCTCTCTCTCTCTCTCTCTCTCTTTCTCTTTTTCTTTTTTCTTTTGAGACAGGATTTCACTATGTGATTCCAGGTAGTCTTGAACTCACTATATAGCCCAGGCTGGCCTCAAACTTGAGGTAATTCTCCTACCTCAGTCTCTCAAGCCTTGGGGTTATAGGTGCCCAGCTTTTCTTAAATTTCTTAAAAATTCTAATTCCTATTAATAAATAAAATATCTTAAAGTTAAAAGTAAATGTATTAAAACAAACTTTTATTTGAGGGAAAACCAATAACAGCAGCACAGCATCATCATGTGAATCAGACTAAAGTTCATCATAACTCTATGGCACAAGTCTTTATTATCGCTAGTTTATAGTAAGAATGGGGGCTGCTTTAACTTGAGCAATTTTGAAAGGACAGGAAAAGCCCAGACTGTGTATGTCTGCCTTAAATGTCTGTCCTTAAAATTACTACTAGTAGTGTATAATTTTATGAATTCCATGAAATATATATTTTTTTAAAAAAAATAAATACTAGTTAGTCCTATCATGAACTTTTCAATGACCGTGATTGTTTATATTCTTGGACATTTAATATTACAATGATATCATGATACTTGTCTTTGTGACATTCCTGCTTCCCCAGTTAACCTGTGAGGCTTGCTTAGTGCTGACCCAGCCAATCAGAATATTGTATCACATGCGGCATAGTGAAATGTTCAGATGACTTCAACTTTGTTGATGAGATAGAACTTTACTGGATTTATAGGAAAGAAATGTCTTCTTTGTGTGCTGGGATTGGTAAATAAAAGAAGTTAAACCCAGACATTCTGATGCCTATGTTGTCATTCGTTAGGAGCTCTACCTTTGGTGATGGCATCCAAAAGTAGAAATTAATGACAGACATGAACACCTAGACCAGCCATACTCAATGACATCACTTTTTGTCTGTCTGTTACCTCAGTCAGCTCAGCCATTTGTTAATTTGGTTTTGGTTTCTGTTCATTTAAAACTGAAGAATCTGGATTAATAATGTATAAGACATGCATAGAAGATCTTTCATAATCTGGCCTCTTTTTTCTCACCCTGGGTTTTTGTAATCCTAGATTTCTTATTGTTTTATTTTAAGTAACTATCTCCTGTTATTATAAAACAAAATCCCTGTTTATTTTTTTATTATTTATTTATTTGGTACAGGGTCTCACTATGCAGCACAGACTTGTAGTGGTCCTCCTGTCTCAGCCTCCTAAGCACTGGCGTGTGCCACCGTGCACAGTTTCAATGAAAGGCCCTGCCTGCTCATAGTGCACTGTCACAGCATGTGGTATGGGGATCAAACCTAGTACTTGCCCCTGTCAGGCAGGAGCTTAGACCACAGAGCTATCTCCCCAGTGTATAAATCCCTGTTTTTTATAATGAGAGAATCTCAGATTAAACTTCATTACTTCAAGGAAGACTGACTGTATAATACTATATATCCTATTGTTTTTCTTATGTTATGGCACTTTTAACTCTGAAAAGCTTATTTTTTTAAAACATAACACAACTAGGTCATCATCTATTTGTCAATTTTATATCTTACATCAAATGCAATAACAGACTTCAGTCCTGACAACAAATTAATGAAAAAGAAATTCAGCAATTTTAGAGATAGCATTATCAGTTGTTTTTGAGCAGGTTGAGAAACCTTTATATTTTGACTCATGAATACTGAGAATATATTGTGGATTTGAAAATATTCGACACTAATAAAAAAGTAAGAGAAGTGTTCTGACAATAGAAAGGTATGTGGGGTTTAAGAAGGGGTGGATGTGCACGGTAGATGGCAGATTTCTTTTCAATGACCTGTTGCCCAGCTAATAAGAAAAACAGACAGCTTCAGGTATTAGGGTCTGTGCTATTTAGAGGTACATCCTTTCTTGCCCAAGGTCATACTCCTTCTAGGGCATCCTCTGTGACCTAACAAGGAGGGATTATAAAGACCTGACATTTTCTCTCTAATGCTGAGAATACTGACTGGTCAATACAACCTTTAAAACTCCACACCAACTTGCATGAGGTTCTATAAGGTCTGTATTCTACCTTGATCCTTCCATTTGTCTAATTCTTCTTATTGACCTTATTTTTACAGAGGTGATCCCTTAAATACTGTCAGTACCTGAACTCCATCTCAGAATCTGCTTTCAGAGAATTCTACCTCTGATAAAATGTAGTAAGGCCAGAGGGGAAGGTGCTGGCACGATCAGAGACACACTATTTCCTATGGAGAAGACAGGTCATCAGGAAAGGAGGGTCACACCGGAAATAACTCTACAAATAGTAAAAAGTACTCTTAATTTTGAATTTTAAAAATCTTGATATTTCTAGTTAAAAAAAATCCCCCTAGTTATCTGCCTTATAGTAGACATAATAGGATCCAAATGTACTGTAACATAGTTAATATGGTTATTATGCAGCAGAGCATATAGTTGCAGCTTTACCTCCTTTTGAAGGATTGCCTTGACATAGTGTTAAGCAAAAGATAGACAGATAATGAATTATCAATAGAGATAGCATTTCAGAATTATTTCTCAGTTTCTTTCTACTTAATAATAGGCAATGGGCCAGGGAGATGGCTCAATACAATAAGCGCTTCCCTGGCACGTGCAAGGGTCTGAGTTCAATCCCTGGTTCTGCCAATAGTAATAATAGTAATAATAATAGTAATAATAATAATAATAGGCAAGCCTATTCCAGAATTTATTGTGTCTTGGCCCCTTGAATAAGGGCATTTAGGTTAAAAACTCATTTAATCCAATTAAAAGCTGCATGAAGTAGGAATTTCTATTAGTATTTCCATTTTATGAATGGAAAAATTCTAAGTATTGAGAGTTTAGAAATTTGCTCACCATTATACTTTAGTAACTGTCAAGGGTAAGATGTGAACCTAGAAATTTTTCTTATAACATATTATGTTGCCCTGCGGGGGGTAGAAGAAATTCAAAGCTCAAGATATTTGTCAGTCTGTAAGAATCATCTTTGAGAAGATGTATTGAAGAATTGATCAGATGGAAAACTTGATCACTTCCATCAGGTTTGGGCTTAAAAGATATGCTTATCATTTTAGACAATAGATTAAAAAATTTTTCTCTTTTTTTTTCTGATACAGGGAATTTGTGATCTTAAAAAACTAAGAATCCTAGACATAGCTGGAAATATTATTCAGATATTTCCATCAGGAGTAAGTAATGTCAACTTCTATATAATTGAGAAACAGTTTTGTTTATACTATTGGGAATAGAAAATACAGGAAACCAGTAAAGGTCTTGGTCATTGGAAGCTTGAATTATGCAAATGACTCATTTGCATAATTGGTAGCTTGAATTATGCAAATGTACTTTGTTCTACAATTTCAAAACTTGTTCTCACCCATTCTTTGTGTTTGGTGCCTGTTGAACTTGATTGAACTAAATGAACTCTGATTGTTATCATACATATTTTAATATATCAGCTATAATTAAATTTTTTAGTTATTACATACTGCTTTTGGTCACTGTAGGTGCCTTAAAATGTTATTTCCCCAGGTATAAATTTTTATCCCTTGTAATTAATCCACAGGTGACACTTTGCTGTTTCTAAGCCCTAACAATGAAAAATGTACCTTTTCCCCATTGGAAGTAAATTTTGACCTTGATTTACTTTAAATGACTAAAAAATTTCATCTTGGCATCTTCTAACTTTGGGGAAAGAAATTAGTTTTTCACGTTGCATTTTTGCCAAGTGAACATGCTTGAACATTCAAGGTAATAATTAGAAGCCTACTAATTCCAGAGTACACAAAAGAAAAAAAAATGATCCAGTAATTATTTTTTTTCTGAATGATGGGCCTCAAATTGAGATTTCAGTTCTTTTCATCCCTAAACAGTATTTTATACTGAAGGTGAGTGAAATGCAAAAAAGTGTTAAAATTTTATGACTTATGAAAATAATTATATCGATATTGATATATATCTATATCTAATGGTTTTTATTATATTAAAAGTATGTGGAATGTAAAATTTACCATTTTAATAATTTTAAGTATTGGTCTGTGACACTGAGGATTTTAACCCTGTCCATCACCACTATCTACTCTAGGACGTTTTCATCTTTCAATGAAACTTCTGCATACATTAGACAAATTCTCCATTCTCTTTGTAGCACTTATTTCAGTTCCTATAAATATTATAGAAATGACAAAATTTTAAAATAAGATTATTTTTTCTGTGCTCTGAAAACTACCATTATAATTTCTATCTCTATGAATGTGACTACTCTTTTCTACAAAGAAGCTCTTACAATATTTATTCTTCTGTGACTGAGTTATTTCAGTTGGCATCATGTCTTCAAAATTCAGCTATAATATATCAGAGTTTCTTTCCTTTTTAGACTGAATATCTATATCATCTATGCCATCTATATCTTCATGTACATCTATATATCATATCCATCTCCATCTGTATCTGTATGTATCACTTTCTGTCTATCCATTTATCTGAAGATGGATCCTTGGGTTGTTTCCTCCTTTCGGGTACTGTGAATAACCCTGATATAAACATGAGTAAACAAATTTTTGTTATGGTTTTTTCTTTCTGCTTTAGGTACTGTGGATATAGACTCAGAAGTAGTATTATTGAACTAGAAATGAATCCATGTTTATTTATGGATTCATTATACTGTTTCCAAAATTTACAGTTCTAAATGCTTGGTAAGAATTGGATATTGTTAATGTTGACCTCATAGATGCTATGTGAGATTATTTGTTCTGTTGGTCTTAATTCAACTCTCTGTGCCCTGTAATGCCTTTCTGACTTCCAAGGTAGCTAGCTAGTCAGGGCCACTTTTCCCATGGTACCACAAAATGGAACTCGGACCACATAGTGGAGTAATTATTTTCAAATCTATCTTGTTATTAAGTGTAAGCTTTTTAAAAGAACAAATAAACTCCCTTTTAAAACTTTTATATCAGTAATATCTTGAATTTCAAAAACATATTTGTCAAATGAATAAATGTAGATAGTGTTGCTGAAGTATACTCAGCTTTCACTCTGATAGTTCACGGTTCAATTTGTGGTTTCTTCTACAAATTGATTCTACACTGACAATTTTGAAGGAAAAAAAATTACTTAGGTCCCAGTAATTTACTTTTTTTGTGTGTGTGTGTGGAACTGGAGATTGAACTCAGGCACTTGCACTTGCCAGGCAAGTGCTTATTCTGTTGAACTATCTCTTTGGCCCCAATAATTTACTTTTGACAGGATCTGAATCAGTTTTCACCTTCTAGCACTCTGATGGTTGACCTTACTGATGTCAAACCAACTGACTTAAGAAGCACCAGGATCTCAAGCAGGCACCTCTCCTGGTGGATTGAGTGGAGCATGGAGATGTAGCTTTGGGCGCTACCTGTGATCACTGGCTCCTCCTCTTTGGTGCTGTTCCCTTACTCTGCTTCCTGGCCACCATGAGCTGAGTAGCCCTTTTCTCGGTCATGTGCTTCTACTGTGTTGCTGTCTTGGAGCGGGCCTGCTGAAGATCTAACACTCTAAACTGTGGGCTGAGGTAAACCTCTTGCTTGAATCTGTGGCCATCAGGCATAGTGTCTCGATGATGAGAAAGCTAATAATATAAGCACATATTTCAGAAATTTCTGTAAAAATTCTAGAATGAGATAGTATCTGAACTCACCTTCAAACTCATTTGCCTCAACTTTTTAAAAATTATTTTACTTAATTTGTGTTCTTCCTCACTGTGCTTTTACACAAGGAATCTGTTGGGGCACTGTTCTATCCTTAGAAGTGAGGTATATTATCTACTACAGTGTAAATACTCAAGAAATATTTACAAGATTACTCATCAGACCTTTTGTTAGCATAAATATCAGGAAGAGGATACGGGAAGGAGTTTAAGGGAGAGGCACAGCTGTGGGCTAGAGGGCCTTTTTCTGGTAATTGCTGTAACTCTTATTTAGTACGTTTTATTTTTTTTTAACTTAATTTAACTTTTTATTAATTTTATTGAGAAAACAAATAGCAATGAGAGTTTCAAAACAGGTTAGTAGGACAGTTACAATAATTAATACATTGCATATTGTTGTCTTTGTAGTAGTTATTCATAGTACAAGATGCAGACATGATATCTTGTCCAAACACTATTTGTATAAATTTTTCTTCTCACTGAATTAAGTGAAAGTAGGGTATATCTATCCTATTTTTTTAATGTGTGTATATATACACACACACACAAAATATAAAATGGTACTTCATTTATATCCTTTTTTTTTAGTTTTGTCAGAGATGGACATTCTAGTGTCATTTAAATATTGTAGGTGTGTGAATTCAGTAAAATCACCCAATATAGTCCATTAGTCCATAATAGTAGTGGGTTATCCGTAGGACTGTCAGGGGCAGAAGTTGTTGACTTGAGCCTTTTACAGCCCAATATATTAATATAGCTTTACTTTTTATGCCTTGTTTTTCTACTTTTCTGTTAGATAGTTAAGACCAAGATAAGTAAGTTTCATTTTGAACCTCAAATTGAACATGCACAGTCAACCTGGCGTCACAGAGAAGGATAAGCAAGAACTTCATTTGTTAAGCTTGTTAGACTGTAGGCTCCCAAGTCTTCTGAATGATTTTCCCTGCATAAGTGTATTATAGTTAGCACCCTGTTGCCACTTGTTTGGTGGCTGAGTTACTAAAAGGGGGGGGGCAACCATGATTATTGATACAAAACCTGTTCATGACTTCCATTTTGCTGTTTAAAAACGTTGCAGTTTGCTTCAAATTATTTTTGGCAAACTGGCACAAAATCAGTTTCTTAGATGATAAATGATACAACTAATGGGGCAAGTAGCAAACAGGGAGTGTTTTATCCTAGGCTGTGATAGGCAATGGAGTAGTAAATTCTATAGGATTGGAGTAAAATCTAGCACATAAGCCTTTCTTTTACCTTTTATCATTTAATTTTAAAATTAAAAATTGCATAAATTATGCATCCTTAATATTTCCAGCAAAACAAAATGAAATGAAAAAAGAATAAAAGTGAAAGTCTTTATTCTAAGGCCTCACCATGTGTATATTCTTAGAAAACTTTTGCTAAAACATTTCTCTTTATATTATACTGCATCTAGGTTGGCTTTATTTTACTGTTTTCCAAAATTAGTTTTTAGAAAAACATCAAAATTTTTGAAAGATGTCACCTATAGTAGAAAAATAGTAGATGAAAAGCAAAATTTAGGCTGATTTGATTTGGTATAATACTGTACAATTTGAGTATATTCTCATTATTTGATATGTATTACATAAGACATTTCACATAATTTACTAGTTTGCAAAATATCTCTGCTTCTTGAGTAAATAGATGCTATTAAGGTTTATTTTGCTTTTTTCCCACCTATTTAGCTTCCTGGTTTTTATATATTCTTTTTGAATAGTAGCTCTTGGTAACTTCGTACATTTTGTAAAGTGCAAAAACATGAATAAGAATCGGCAGAGCAGAATGTAAGGTGCTTTCTGAGTTTGTCTCTCAGACTCAGCACTCACCGTTTTCTCAAGGGTCTCATTTTTAGTTGCTCACATAAAAGTCAAACTGGAAGAACACTCAACAGAAAGTATGTGTTTGATTTTTCAGTAAACGTGTATGCAACACTTTCCTTAATGAATATTTTTCAAATATTTTGTTTTTAATCACTGAATGTTCTAGATTTTTAAAACTTGCTCACTTTCCCTTATGGTTTTATATGCTTACATTTTGAATACAGAAGCTTTTGAGAAAAGAACACTTTGAAATAAAGTGATTTTTATATTTGCATATTTTTAGGTGCTGTGGTTTGTGGTGGGCAGTAAACAATCTATCTAACCTTTACCAAATATTTACTTAGTATAGGAAACAATAATGCCTGGTATATTAGTTTCCTATAAGATGCATAACACATTACCTCAAAGTGGAGTGTAAAGTAGTATGTCTCTGTTTTGTTTTCTTAGGTGAATGTGGTCTACCCTAGTCAATATGCCTGGATCTTTAGTAATTATGTGTATAAAGACTATTTCCAAATAAGGTTGCCATCTTAGTTACTTTCTTCATCTTTTTTTTTTTTTTTTTTTTTTTTTTGCGGTACCAGGGATTGCACTCAGGACCTTAAGCTTGTCAGACAAGTACTTATTCTACTGAGCCAACTACCTGGGCTTAGTTACTTTCTTCATTATTGAAATAAAATACTTGACACCTGATGTCAAAGGGGAAAGTTTTATTTGGATTATAGTTCATAGAAATTTCATTTTGTACTAGGCTGGCTCCAAGACTGGGTGGCAGACAGGCCAGCAAGGAGAAACCATTCATGTCAGGCAGAAGGTAGCAAAGAAATAAGGGATCTTACTGGTGTCTTTCTGCCCTTTTCTGCTCCATCTTGGCTACTAGGACAAGGGCAGTGCCAAACCAATCAGTGGACTGATACTGTAATCACATCCCCTTAATCCCAGCTTTGTACCTTAAATAAATCACACACTCTAGATCCACCCACCTCCTAAAAAGTACTGCCTATGAGGCTTGAGGGGACATTTAGACACAAACCATAACTTCATGTTCTGAAGTTCTAGGCAGATAAGATTTTTATTCAGTTACTTCTTTTGGTCTTTTTGTGGCAGGTCTCACTATGCAGTTCATGCTTGCCTTGAACTCATTTTGAAGCTCACGTTGGTCCTGAACTCACAGTGATCTTCCTGCTTCAGCCTTCAAGTGCTGTCATTATAGATGTGCACCATCATGTCTGGCTAGATATGATTTTTGATAGAAATACTATTCAATCCATTATACTTTGTCAGAATATTGAACATCTGTGCTGTATCTTCAGGCTGTATAATAGAAATAACTTTATTTGAGGCTAATCTTTGCTGAACATTTCAATTCAGTGAAAATGTATTTAATGTGGGCAACTATCTTCGAACTTCAGTGAGGCAATAAACAAATCCTGGAAATTTGGGATTCATGCTAGAGGAAACCTCGAGAAAGTGAAGTGTGCTTTGAGAGGTCATAAAAGAAAGATAATCACAGAAATTTAAATTTAGAAGATTAAATAAAGTGGCATTAACTAGCTTGAAAAAACAATACAAGTTTTATAAGGAATCATTTCATTGGACAACTCAAAATATTAAAGGAGAAACCCATTGCGCTCATAACTTCTGACAATAGGGGAAGAGAAAAACATTTTTATTTGCTGCTAGGGAGCTTTAAATAGGGCATCAGTAAGATTTCTTGGAGGAAAGAGTTATTGGTCTCTTAGCCTAAATTCTAAAAGCAAGGGAGGAAATCTTAGTGTAGATCATTGTGATTTGGTCCTTTCAACAAGAGGAAAATATATTGTTGAACTTTTTAGTTTCTTCCAAAAAAATTAAAACATAGGTCTTCTGTCTCTGGCTCCTCTTTTCCACCAGGAACCCAGTTATTTTCCAAACTGTAATCATTTAAAGCAAATGTTAACCTAACAAAAGTGAGAAAAAATTTTAATAATCAGCAGGGGGCATCATGAAGTTTGTCTTTGTTGCAAAGTGTATAACAATATGTATAAAATATTGCAGACCTCTTCAAGAACTTCACATTTCAGTAACACTCTTTGTTAGCATCCTACACTGGCAAGTCTAGGCACTTACACAATTACAACTACGTTTTAGATTGAAATGACATTAGATTTTGTCTTTTTCTGAATCAAAACCTTACAATTATCTAGTGATTTGCAAGTATGAAAAAATGGTTTTGCATGTTTAACATCTATACAATAATCCTCAGGGGAGGACAGATTGCATAGCATTATTCCTGTGTGGAGCTGAGGCTGTTGAGGCTCTAGCGAAGTAATCTGCTCAAAGCAATTGCCTCCATCATTAATGCATGGTCAAATCCCTTGAACAGTTTGTCAAAACCTAGAAGGCCAGGCTCCACTCCAGAACTTCTGAGTCAATAGGCTGGGAGGCCCAAGGATTTGCATTTCTGTAAAGTTTTCAGGAGATGCTGATGTAGTAAAATGGGACCACACATGGGGTAACACTGGCCTGAATTGTAGAGCAGTTGTGAAGTGGGGTCTTACACAGAGGATGTTTAGCTCTCAACTCAGGACTCCTCTCTCCCTACCCTGCCTCTCAGGAATCTATTTGCTGTGTAGGACTGACAGGCAGAGGCTGTCTCTGTGACACTAAGCAAAAATAAGGAAGATGTTTCTTACCTCATTGGAAGTTTGGGTTCTGAAAATTTTACTGCATCCTTGACTGAGATGGTACTCAAGGAGCATTCCTTGAGCAATATAATTCTTGTAAACTCTGACAAAAAGTGCTTCACATAGGAACTGGAGCTTTGGTCTGTGAAAATAATGAATGCCTGTACAGTGAGAGGCTGAGCTTTGCATGTCACTTCATGCAGTCAGCTTTACTCCTCTTAGCCCCACTGTAGATGTTGGTGTATGATTGCTATTAACAAAACTTGTTACGTATGTATTTATCAGCTGATCTTAACATAGGAGAGGTGCTTTTGTGTGTGACTTAACATTAACTTTTATTTTGAAGGGTCAGCCAGATAGTTCAGTGGATTAAAGTACCTGCTTAGGGAGATGCATGGCCTGGGATTTCCATCCTAGGCCTGCTGGGCTGGCCCTACCCCTATTGCATGCTGAGACAGCGACTGAGATTGGATGTGGTGGTGTGCGCCTATAATCCCAGTGCTTGGGAGGCTGAAAAACAGGAGGATCATTAGAAGTCTGATTAGTTAGTGATACCCTATAGACCCTGTACTAAATGCATAAGAAAAGAAAAAAAATATATGGATAAATTTTGGGAAGGCCAATCTTTCCTATATTATTTTTAGTTGCTCATAAATTTTGTCTTCATAAATTTCCCCATTTACACTGTCTGCTTATATGTTGGAATGAAACTTAGGTTTAACAGAAACATTTATGTAGACACAGATCCATGTGACAGCTTTGGAGAAAGTGCTTTGCTGAGTACAGCAAGAAATATGCTTAAAAAGAGTAAACTTTTTATGGCAATAAACATTTTCTACTGTTCAAATTCATCATATTAATGTTCACTCAGTTTCTTAATTAAACTTTCTTGATTAAGTTTAACTTAATTAAACTTCATTAAGTTTAAGCTTTGTTTCTGTTTTTTCATTATTTTCTTGGGAGTTTTTTTCCTCCTTTTCCTTCTTTCCCCCTCCTAAGTTCCCCAGTTTGTTCCTATTTCACAATATCTATTGTATATTTGATCTGTATTTACACTTTTAGATTTTCACAGTAGAGAACTCAATATTTACACCTGTGTGCCCAATTTATTTCACTTCGGAGTATGGTCTCAAGATCCATTTATTTACCTAGAAATATTTCAAGTGTATCCTTCTTTATGGCTGAGTAGTACTAGTTAGAAGACAACAGTATGCATTACAACAAATACTGTGAAATTCATTTCACTTTGTTAAGTGAAAAATCTGTATCACTGGTAATTTTGTTCTGTTTGAATTTGTAGTCCCTTTAAAAATAAAAAAAAAATTAAAAAGTAAAAGAACCACACACACCATTTTTATTCATTCATTGGTTGATGGGATTTAGAACTGTTTTCAAGATTTCCTCATGCAAACTGTGCAGTTATAAGCATGGGTGTGCACATATGGCTATGGTATGATGTTTTCCATTCCATCAGGAAAATGCCAAGAAGGGGAGTAGCTGAATCAAATTGAACCTCTGGTTTTGAGGAATCTCCACAATGAAGTCCACATTTTTTGCACCAGTCTAGCTCAACATAGCAGTAGAAAAGGGTCCCTTTTTCCCTACAACCTCACCAGCATTTGTTGGCTGATTTTTTTTCTTTTTCTATTTTTTTAACGTCGCTCTATTTTTTTTATTGAAGAACAAATAGAAATGAGACAGTTTCAAATCAATTAACAGGACAGATTCAATAATTAATACATTGCAAATTGTTATCATAATGGTTTGTTGTCATATATGGTGCATACATGATATTCTACTTACAGACACTATTAGAGCAGATGTCTCTATACAATGAATGTAGCTGTATATTTCATTTATTTTTTAAAGCTGAATTATACCACAGTTTCAATAATTAATACTTTATACCTTGTTATCTTCCTAGTGGTTGTCCATAATTCTAGGAGCTGACATAATATCCTGTCCAAACACTATTAATGCAAATTTTGCTTCTCATAGAATTGTGCAGAAGTACTGCATAATTATCCTAACTGTACTTTTTATACAAACACATCATGGTTCTTCTTTTGGATCCCCATTTTTTTTGTCTAGACCTGTCAAGAATGGGCACTCAATTGTCGTTAAACCATTATAGGTACCTGAACTTGGTGACAAAATCAAACACATTCCAGCACTCCACAATAATAGCGACTTATCTGAAGAAGTTGTTGATTATAGCCATTTACAGCTCAACTTATTATGATGGCCCCACTTTATATATCTCATTTTTATACTTTTCTGTTGTATAGTTAAGACTGAGATAAAGCAAGACCTATATACCAAAAAATGTAGCTTTTGTGTCTGATAATGTCAGTTAAGTTCCCCCAGGATTTATCTTGTAATTCTGTACCTCACTGTATATCCTTTGTCTGTGTCAGCCATGTGCATGAATCATGGCCATTGCTTGACCAGTTTGCTCTCTGTGAGAGCCTGAGAGAAAATTTTCTCTCCATGTGACTCTCCCCAGGCACACTATACATCATCCATCACATTCCTCTGTGGCTCCACAATCTCCTTGATCAGAAAATTTAGGGTACAGCTGAGTACCATAATGTTACAGTACAGGTTCTCCTATGTCCTGAGTCTTCACTGCCCTTGAAATGCTAGGTCCAAAAAGTACCTTGAGGCCCTTCTATTTCTCCAATGTTTGATCTGTGAACTTAAGTTGTTAACCTTCCAGAAGAAAAGCTCATTAGTACCCTGCAGCATATGCCATTCAGTTTGCCCTAACTATGTGACTATTCTTTTTAGTTGTTATTGTACATTTCTATTTGTATTTTTTCTTTTGACTTCTTGTATCAGGGAGACTATATGATATTTGCACATATGTGTCTGGTTTATTTTGCTTATGAGTATATATGTTCAAGTGGTATCCACTTCAATATAAATGCTTCAAGTTTATCATTCTTTATAGCTGAGTAATACTCCATTATATAGAAATACCACATCTTTTTCAACCATTCCTCATGAGATGGACATCTTGGTTGTTTCCAAGATTTTGCTATCACAAATTATGCTGCTATAAATACAGGTACACATATATCACTATGATATGATGTTTTCAGTTCCTCTGGGAAAATTCCCAGTAGGGGGATAGCTGGCTTGAATGGGATTTCCAGTCCTACTATTTTGAGGAGTCTGCACACTGATCTCCAAAATGGTAGATCTCCAGTCTACATTCCCACAAGCAGTGGAGAAGTGTTCCCTTTTCCCACATCCTCTCCAACATTTGTTGTTTGCGGATTTCTTTATGACAGCCATTCTTTCTGGAGTGAGATGGTATCTCAGTGTTGTTTTAACTTGCATTTCACCGATGGCTTGCAATGTGGAGCATTTCTTCATATATTTATTTGCCTCTTTAATTTCGTCCTCTAAGTTTGTTTTCATCTCAGATTCCCATTTCTGGATTGGGTCTTTAAATTTGATGGTCCTAATATATCTTAGTTCTTTATATATTCTAGAGAGCAGACCTCTTTCTGAGTTCCTATTAGGATTTTTTCAGCATTTGTGGATTGTCTTTTCACTTTGTTGACAATTACATTTGACATGCAAAAACTCCTCAAGAAGAGTTGATCCCAGTTGATGAGTCTTTCAAGTATTTCCCATGTGAATACATGTTTGTTCGTGAACTCTTTGCCTACCCCTATGTCTTCAAGAGTTCCTCCTATGTTGTCTTCCAAGAGATTGAATGTTTCCTGTTTTAATGTTTAGATCCTCAATCCATTTTGACTTTAGTTTAGTGCATGGTGATAGAGCTGGGTGAAGTATTAGTTTTCAGCATGTAGAAAGCCAGGTTTTCCAGAACCATTTGTTAAAGAGGCTATCTTTCTGCCAGTAAGCGTGTTTGGTCCCTTTGTCAAGATGAGGTGGCTGACTGTGTTTGTCAAGGCTCTGCATCTTCTAATCGAATCCATTGATCCTCAGGTGTAGTGTGTTGCCTATACTATGTTGATTTTATGACAGTGGCTTTGTAGTATAATTTCAAGTTGGGAATTGTAATGCCTCTTGCCTTGTCTTTGTTGGACAGGATTTCTTTTGCTCTTCTATGTTGTTTGTGTTCCAAATAAATTTTAGGAACGATTTCTCTAGGTCTGCGAGGTATGTTGGTGGCAGTTTGATAGGGACTGTATTAAATCTATACAACAATTTTGGGAGTATAGCCATCTTCACGAGGTTGGTTCTTCCTATCCAGGAGCATAGGATATGTTTTCATTTTCTGAAATCCTCTATAATCTCTCTTCTTAGGGTATTGTAATTTTCCATGAAAAGATCTTTGACTTCCTTGGTTAAGTGAATTCCAAGGTATTTCATTTTCCGTGGTGCTATTGTAAAAGATATTGTTTCTATAATTTTCCTCTCAGTGTGTTTGTCATGTATATAGAACAATACTATTTACTTTTGAGTATTGTCTTTGTATCTTGCTATGCTACTGAATTTCTGTATCATTTCTAGTGGCTTCTTGGTGGGATTTTTTGGTTCTTCAAAGTAAAGTATCATATCATCTGCATATAGGGATAATTTAACTCTTCTTTACCTATTCTTATTCCTTTTATTTCTCCCTCTTTTCTAATGGCTGTTGCTAATGATTCCAAAACTATATTGAATACGAGGGGTGATAGAGGACATCCTTGTCTTGTACCTTATCTAAGAGTAAAAGATTTCAGTTTTTCCCTGTTTAGAATTATATTAGCTGTTGGGTTGTCATAGATGGCTTTTATCAGGTTGAGGTAGAGTCCATCTATTCGAATTTTCTGTAGGGTTTTGAACATGAATGAGTGTTGGACTTTGTCAAAAGCTTTTTTGCATCAATTAAGATGATGATGTGGCTTTAAGATTTCAGTCTATTAATATACTGTATTACATTTATAGATTTTCAAATATTGAACCATACTTGCCTCCCTGGGATGAATCCTACCTGGTCATGGTGTATGATCTTCTTGATGATTTGTTACATTCTGTTTGCTAGGATTTTATTGAGGATTTGTGCATATATGTTCATGAGGGACATTGGCCTGTAGTTCTCTTTTTTGATTGTGTCTTTCCCTGGTTTTGAAATCAGTGTAATATTTCCCTCCAAAAATGATTTTGGGAGGACTGCTTCCTTTCAATTTCATTGAAGAGTTTGAGGAGTGTAGGGATTATATTTTCTGTAAATTTCTTATAAAATTCAGCTATGAATCCATTAGCACCTGAACTTTGCTTTATCAGCAGGCTTTTAATTATGTTTTGTATTTTGTTGGTTGTTATTGGCTTACTGAGAGTTGTTCTATCTTCCTGATTCAGTTTTGCTAATTTGTACCTTTTGAGGAAGGTTCATTTCTTCTGTGTCTTCTATTCTGTGAGCATAAAGATTCTCGAAGTAACTATTGATAATCTTTTGAATTTCCACTGTGTCTGTGGTTATGCATAGCTTTCATTCCTTATTGCTTGTATTTGAAGTTTTTCTTTATTCTTTTTGATGAGATTGGCTAGATGCTTATCAACTTCATTTAGTCTTTCAAAGAACTAACTTTTTGACTTGTGAATTCTTTGAACTGTTTTCTTCATCTCAACTGAATTAATTTCTGCTCTAATCTTTATGATTTCTTCCCATCTTTGTGCTCTGGGTTTGGTTTGCTCTTCTTTTTCTAGATGTCAGAGGTGCAACATTAGGGTATTTATTGGTTCCCATTCTATTTTCCTAATCTGTGAGTTCATAGCTATGATTTTCCCTCTTAGAACTGCTTTCATCACATCCCATAAATTCCAGTAAGTGTGGTTGAATTTTTATTGAATTGTAGATATTGTTGAATTTCTTATTTAATTTCTTAATAAGATTTCTGAGTTGGGTTTTGTTTAATTTCCATGTATTTGACGGGTTTTTCTGGTTTCTTTTGTCATTTTTTTCCTGTTTCATTTCACTGTGGTCAGATAATATGCTTGGAATAATTTCTGTTTTCTTGCATACAGTTAAACATGACCTATGGAACAGTATGTGGTCTGTTTTTGAAAACGACCCATGTGCAGCTGAAAAAAATGTATATTCAGCTGTGGTTGGGTGGAACACTCTGTACATGTTCACCAGGTCCATTTGTTTCAAGCTCTGGTTCAGTTCTGCTACTCCCTTGCTAATTTTTTGTCTGGTTGATCTATCTCTTGCCTTCATGGTTTGTGTAGAGAAGTTGGCTGTAATTCTGATGGACTTTCCTTTGAATGTGATCTGCTTCTTCTCTCTAGCAGTTTTCAGTATATTATTCTTGTGTTGTATTTCTGGGATCTTGACTATTATATGTCTTGGTGTGTTTTTAGTGGGGTTGTAGTTATTTGGTGTTCTGTGTGCTTCGTTTACCTGCATGTTGGATTGTTTCCTCATATTTTGGACATTTTCTGCTATTACTTCTGCCCCTATTCTTTTTATATCATTTATATTGACTCCTTCATTCTCATTGATGCCAAATAATCTCACATTATTCATCTTTGCGTCATCTTGCAGGTAATGGATTATTTTTTCCTGCATTCTCATTGTTTTTAAGAGATCCTTTTTTCACCTTTTCATTAGCTGCACTGGCATCCTCAAGATCTGAAACTCTGTGTTTGCTTTCACTCAAACCATTTTGTAGACTTGTGATTCATATTTTTAGATCTTCTATATCTCTTTGACTGTGCTTTATGCATTCTATTTCTTTTCTTTATTTCTTTCTTTTTTTTTTTTTTTTTTTTTTTTTTTTTTTTTTTTTTTTTTTTTTTTTTTTTTTTTTTTTTTTTTTTTTTTTTTTTTTTTTTTTTTTTTTTTTTTTTTTTTTTTTTTTTTTTTTTTTTTTTTTTTTTTTTTTTTTTTTTTTTTTTGTGGAACCAGGGATTGACCTCAGGCCCTTCCGCTTGCCAGGCAAATGTTTATTCTATTGTGCTATCTCCCCAGTCCCTCTATTTCTTTTCTGTATTGCTCACTGCAGGAATCTGTTGTATTGCTGATGCTTTTTTTTTTTAATGTATGTCTTTGCTAGAGGTGGCTATTAATTCTATTACTCTAGAGTTTCTTCCAAATTGGGTTTTCTCTATGTATTTCCTGAATTAATTCTCTACTTCAGGTGCTATGATTTCAAAGAATTCTTTTCTTATTTCAGAAATTATTTCTTCTTTGAGTTCCTCTTTATCTTTCTGCTGTTGTTTCTTTGCTTGTGACAGTGTTAATTCATATGTTTCAGCTAGAATAATGTTCTCTGTACTTGTTCTGGGTGGGAATTGGGTTCCCCCATATCTGTCTGGTTTGATTCATTACTTCAGATACTATGTATTGAAATATTTTTTTTTTTATTTGAGGCATTAATTCTGGTCTGAGTTCCTCTATACCTTTCTCCTGTTATTCCTTTGCTTCTGTCTCTGTTAATTCATTCATTTCAGCTGAACTAGTGTCCTTTGAACTTATGGGTGTACTGAAGACCTGAGATTGCATTTTTCTCCTTGTCCTTGTCATTTTGCATAGCACTGACCTCTGAACTTTGGTGTAGAGCTTTTTTTCCCATTTATTTTTATTTTATTAAAATACAAATGTCAATCAGACAGTTTCAAAATACCTTAACCATACAGAGTCGATGAATTAATACATAGAAAACTGTTTTCATAATGTTTTGGTATTGTACAAGGTGCATACATGATATTATATTTACAGGTTTTTTATAGGTGAAATTATATAAAAAATTCAATAATTATTTACCTAGTGGATGACCATAGCACTAAAAGCCGACATAATATCCTGTCCAACCACCATTAGTGCAGATCTTGCCTCTCATAGAATTATGTAGAAGCACAGCGTTATCTATCCCAACTATACTGTCTATACACACATATCATGATTTTTTCTTTCTACAACCCTTCCTTTGTCTACACCTGTCAAAAGTGGGCAGTCCATTGACATTCAACCACCTTAGGTGCTTGAACTCGACACCACAATCCAACACAGTCCAGCATTCTGCAACCATAGTGAGTTATTCAAAGAAATTGTCGACCATATCCATTTACAGCTCAGCTTAATATTATGGGCTCACGATGTATACTTCATTTTTATACTTTTATACTTTTCTGCTGAATGGTTAAGACCTAGGTAGATCAAAACTTATATACCAACACATGAACTTTATATTTCCTATGTGGTCATTGAAGTCTTCTCAGGGTTTATCTTGT